>OX376373.1:22625860-22781409 GCA_947369275.1 Nemotelus nigrinus
AACCAATTATAAACATTATTCAGGCCAAATTTGGTTGAAAATCCACGATAGGGTTGCCAGCTATTGTTGGTTTTGTGTTTAATTGCAACATCTTTATTAAGCGGTTTTGTCGTAGAATTTTCAAATGGTAATGATATTGTAGTGACAATAAACAGCAAATATTAAAATTTCGATTATTTGAAAAAACTCGCTGCAGGTAACCCTAAATTTCTTTATACTCCTACAACTTCGAATGTAATACAATAACGTGAAGCAGATGTGGTATATTCTTGGCTTTGATACTGGCAAAAGGTTGCCAGCACGAGTCGGTTGTGCTACTTTTGTATCAATAAATGCTTACAGTTAGTATTCATACCGGAAACATTTACAATGAAAATAAATAACCAATGTTTCAATTCCCAAAGTTCTGCAAATTTTTCGGATCACAGCCCCAAACACCAACTTCAGTTACAGTGCTGCAGGCACTGAGCATTTTCTTCACTTTTTGTGAAATAAGCAACTGATAACGAATATAATTAACCCGTGTTTTGCTCTCATAAACGTTGAAATTCATGCCAGTGGTAATATCTGAAACCTTTCCACCTTATGAGTTATAATGCATTCTTGAGACCAAAGTAAAATGTGGCGTTTGAAACAGTTTGGCCGTAATAAGCAGCTCATGTGGTGAAATATGCCCTCAAAACCTGCACGATTCTTCTACTGTTCTTCGAACATTAATGTTTCTAGCGGTTCAGGTGCGCTAGAGTTTTTTTGGTTTCAAATGATCCACCTATTAGTTATGTTCCTCACGGCAATTTACTTTTTTTTGGGACGTCTATTTGGATGTAGAGTCACTGGCTCATTTTTCAATATTTTTCAATAAAAAAATTACTGGATACTTAAAATTATGCTTCAAAAATCAAGCTATTGCGAGACTCAGTGGGTAGAGCGGCATGAAGCTGTTTGCTTCTTCGTGGATGGTTTGGCCTTATGCTTACTATGCTACTATGCTTACTATGCTTACTATGCAACTTACTATGCTACTTATACGCTCCTTTGCTCTTTGTGATCGAATCGTTGGAAGACTTGGTGGAGGCAATAAAAGACGATGCTGCAAAGATGATTGCGTAGTTGCTCTCATTGTGTGGGGAAAAAATTAGGCTTGATGCACTCACTCTCAGAATACTTGCAAAGCAAATCACTCGATCTAATTCGAGCTTTGGCGCAAATTGAACTCGTGGGCAAAAAAGTAATGGATTTCAGGGCCAGTACAGACCAGGAGTTTGCTAAACTTTACAGAAGAGCCTCTGATATTTGTGAACCATTGGGAGTAACGTCATCGATTCCACGACACAGTAGTGCATCCAGATACGTCTGAAGAATATTACAGACGAATCTTGTTCATACCGTATCTCGATGAAGTCGGACTTTCTCTGAGCGAAAAGTTTTTATCGGACAGGAAAAAAAATATTGGACTCCGGTGTCTTGTATCAGAAAACGTGAATAAGTTTGCATTCGAAAATCGAAAGCCAGCAATAGAATTCTGCAAAGATGATCTGAATCATTCAAATGAAGATATTCTTCGTCGATGAGATGGCAGCATGGTCCGGAAGAAATGCCGAAGTGTGCAATTGCCGCTTTGAAACAGTGCGATAATGAAATCTATCCGAACGTGCATATCCTGTTGACACTCTTAGTGACCCTTCCTGTCTCGACGGCATCTGTGGATTGCAGTTTTTCAACGTTACAGCGCGTGAAGACTCATCTTCGCAACCGTACAAGTGAGGAGCGTCTTACAGGTTTGGCTCTTATGACTATACATCAGAATATACCACTCATTCCGGAATCCATCATTGATATATTTGCTAAGAAGTCACACAGAATAGTTTTGTTGTAGAGCTTGTTGTGAAAACTTAATCCAATCATCCTTTCTCTTTTCTATAAGCGGTTATTCGTATTCACTATATCATGCCCCAGACAAAAAATAAACAAATTATGAAAGCTGTAAAATTCACATCTGCTTTCATTTAGAATTTTTAGACAACTGCAAAGATATCCCCCCCCCCCTCTCCCACTGTGAAAAAAATCGCTCTAAGTTACCGTAGTCAAACTATACCGTCCGACAAGAACATACTGTCGACTTTGGAACTTTTATGCATACCAGGTAAATTCCAACCGTCAGGGACGGGAGCTTAAAGTCAATCGTCCACTAAGACGATTGATAATGCTGCATTTTCATTTTTCAACCGTCTTTGTAGATGAATCGTTTATTAAACGTAGTGGAAAGAGAAAAGCGACTTATCGAAGTAGTTAACTGTGCCGTTCATTACGTCAAAAAGTACAGAAAATTGTTGGCTAAAACGGTTCAAAGTGCTAAAAATACTCAACAATCACAAAGCCAGATATTAGGCTAGTTGGCGTTGTTGAGTCTTTGGCTTGCGTTGCTGCTAAAGCTAGAATTCTCGCATTCTTGTGCGAAATCCAACCTTGATCCAACCTTGAGCGAATAAGATATCCGCTCTTTCGCTATTGCGCCAGTATTCCAACCAAGATCACTCCGGGTACTGACGGCACTGCATCTTCGGACATCGTGTGGTAACTACATGCAGTAGGAATGCCTCTTCTTTGCTAGACAATGGCAATCGAAACTCTAAACTTCTTAGTTCCGTCAATATGGAGTTGGTGGTTGTCATCAGCAGCCTCTGTCTCCTTTCGCTGGAATCGCAGAAGCTGGCCGTTAACCTACTTAGCGAGCTGATTGCTCCCAGAGCCTTATCACAAGCCTTCGACAGCACCAGCTGCAGGTAATAGTTGAACATCAACCGATCCATCCTCCTCATGACGTGGTTAAGGCCGAATTAGGCGAACTCAGCAGTTCTGCAAGTAATGACCGCTGCCACGTCATCACTGTAACCCACCGAAAAAACATCCGCGAGTATTTGCAGACGTAGTAGCCCATACTAAACGATGTTTTTTTGAGGCCATGATCGAGGGTTGATCACTGCACTGGCCCTGAGCTGATAAGTCTCCTCTAAAGCTATTCGTCGATGCCGTACAGTAGCAATCGATTGCTGGGATAGTCCCGCATCAAGAACGATAAGTAGGCACCAGGGATTTTCCTACACCCCCCTAACACCCCTCTAATATGCCCCCCTGGAAAGTGCATACAACCCCCATAACACGGACAATTTTCCTACACAAAGGGATTTTTGTGTCTTTTGTTCCAAAGGGACACCCCTCCTAAAATTCTGAACACACCCCCCATGAAACATTCCTGAGAAAACCCCTGGTAGGTACGAATAAGGAAGCCATGTTCAAGAGCGAGAATGATGTGGATTGACATTGCTGAATTGAAGGGATTTCACATATCCAGCGTCATCTGTAAAACGACTATTCAAGAGCTGTGAAAAGCTTCCACCTCACCCACTACTGAGATGCAAACAAAAGTTGAATGCTCCTTCCGAAAGCTATGCTTTCAGCTAGATCGATCATCAGCTGATCGAATCACTGACAGCAGTCGTAACTTCAGCAACTGCTTGAGAAGCCAACGAGCAGAATGAACGGTACGTAGACGGATTGATCGAACAACTCGATGAAAAGACCCCGGCTTCTAAATATGGATTATATACATCCAGTAGCATTTGTAACGTTTCCAGGTCCACCGTTGACTTTCCTGTAGTACTATCGTCAATTTTTTCAATAAATATTACAAGTGAAGAATAAACATGACTGGGGAAACCGAAGTAAAAGACCGAATGTAAGACCTACTTCTGGAAAGAGCATTAATTTTTCATAGGTACATTAATTTATTATAGTATTACATTCACTTCTTATAACAGACAGGATGAGTAGTCCCATTATTTGCTCATACGTTTATAATGCTGTTTGTAGGAAATTGAGCCTCAAATGATTTGCTACCAAATCCGCTGCTCTCAATTTGTTTTCTTTTCTCGAGTATTTTGAAGTGTCCAACATAAAGGTTTACTGCTAAATACCAGTTTAAATGATGTCTCATCAATCCAGCATCACAATCAATTTGACGAACTAGTAAAAAGCAACCGAATATCGAAATATCGTTAACCAACACCAATTTCCTGTAATTATCCATCAAGTGCCTAAAAGTCCAAAAATGTGCAAGTAAGTATGTACCTACATACACGTATGACTGAATGCAAACACTTCCCCCCGGCATAAACACAATCCCGTGACCAATCATAAATGGTGATTTTACACAAAAAGCATATAAAAAATGTGGAAACGGCTCATCAACCAAAAAATGATAATCTTAGATTTCGATTTCAAGTCAGCAAAATCAGTAGCTTTGTGTCTAATTGAAGCCTTAGGCGCAATAGTCGGAAAAAGTTTACGCAGTTTCTGTGCAACTATCTGCGATTTGAGTGTGCAAATTCAAGGTGTGAAATGAGCATTGAATTCGCTGAGAAAAATATTGCTTCGAATTAATATAAGATTACTAATGAGCTGATCACTTATTAACTAACAAATTGGAATGATGCGCGTGAATCGGTTCGCTTCCATTTTACTGCAAACTTTCCCCGAATGCATGAGAAGCATTTTGTGGTTGCATTTGATTAGGATCACGTTTAAAATGTTGACATGAAAAGCGATCGGAGGGGAATGCCCTTGATAATAATTACCTAAATGAAAGATGAAAACTTAGATCAAAATCTGCGCTAAATTTCCACATTCAGACTCGATTTCAACTTTGATGTCAAGCCTCCAGTTAATTTTCATTTGGACCCCTGCGATAAAATCTTCGTTAAATATGTAAATATTTCGACAAGATAAATCCGCGAGCGCTAATCCTCACAGTTTACCACCAAAACAACAAATTACATTTATCTATGCGTATATTTTTGTACGGTAGATATTCAAACGGTAATTCACCCTTCGAAACCACTAGCTTTTGGCACAAAAGGACTCATTCACCACCCCCTCTTCATGAAAGCAATGCAAACTGAAGAAAGTGAAATCAGCATTACCTAAAGCATATCCTTCTCTATTCATCCCTCTTCCATATAATACGGAATTAATTACCCTCGAAGGACCTGCAATATCCCCTCTATCTCATCCGATGTAATGACAGTACGCCGTGCCGGAAGGTTAATGTTCCAGCAATTCGACATAATTGTCCCGGGACACTTGAACGTCGCTGTCTATTCAAAGTCATTTGAATACATCCGCACATAAATTGCAAACAGCTTATTGTCCTTCTATGAAACAAGCTTCCAAACTCGATTACAGCTGGTTCGACCAACGGTAGGTTTTTTTCGGAATAGGTCCATCTTAATTTTATTTCGATTTCGTTAAGGAGCGTTTCATTGAGGCTCTTTTCGTAGAGTGGCCTTTTATTGGCGTCCGTTTCAAAGCAGAACAAGTCATGCGATTCGTCCTAGACGGGGCTAAGTGGTATTGAATTTCGGAGAAGCGGAAAAATTTACGTTGGTCTGCTGTTGGTTCAAAACAAAGCAAAACGGCTGCATGGATTGTCGATTAGCTTAAAGCGTCACGAACAAATACCATCGATCGAGTCCTTAGGAGCCTATTACAAGTTTCGATGAATAAAACCATAAAAATTTATTACGAAAGTTATATAGGCAACGATGATACCGTAGACCGCGTTAAATTGATTTCGGAGAAAGAAAGTTTTCGTCTGGATTTTGTCTGCTTTGAGTTGGATTCAAGTTAGATTGTTTAAAATTTACAGAAGTAGGTACTTTATTGATATGAAAAAAAAAGTGTATAATAATGAAAATTTGAGAAGCAAATCGTCAAGTGTTTCGTTGAAATCCTCGTAAGAGAGTATTTACAGGAAACTTAATCTCATATAGTATATTTTGAATCGTTTTTAGTTTGGTGTGCAATCGTGATTGCTTATTCCTAATGTATATATATATATATATATATATATATATATATATATATATATATATATATATATATATATATATATATATATATATATATATATATATATATATATATATATATATATATATATATATATATATATATATACATACATACATACATATATATATATATATATATATATATATATATATATATATATATATATATATATATATATATATATATATATACATACATATATATATATATATATATATATATATATATATATATATATATATATATATATATATATATATATATCATCATCAAAAAAATTCCGTGACTTTTTCTCGGGAAAGCGCCATCCGATTAAGCTGCAGCTTTCAGAATACATTTATGTATATGCAGAATAGGTCCAAGTCTCGCCAAATGTTAATTATCTTTAACCCTTTGGCGCCGGCGCCCATTTTAGTGATATTTTAGATATGCCAATTATTGTATCAAAAAATAGTTTTAAAAAAATCTAAGTTTACGAAATGAATTTCGAACGTGTTTTTAGAAAAGATTTGATAAGGTTCTGGAAATTTTTAACCCTTTGTGAACACTAGGTGCCTAAAATGAGATCGGGCAAATTTTGAAATTTTTTGAATCGCGATAACTTATGATAGAGCTATTGAATCATTACAAAACTTACAGAACATATTAACGTTACTAAGTTGTATACTTCTGTAGTTTTGTATGAACGTTGTATGAACCCTGCAGCTACGGCAGGTGCTGAAAGTGGAAACCTTCAAACCATCGACTCTCCTGAACTATTTTCGCTTTTTAGAAAAAAAGCAATTCATATATAAATCTTATGCTTTATACACAGTCAAAGTAAAATTTTGAAAATTCTATGTCGGACAAGAACGTCAACCCTTCCCCAATTCACTTATATTTTTAGCAGCAAAAAATTCTGTTCACGGATGCTCAAATTTACAGAATGTATTGGCCTTCAGTAGGACTAAGTCTGATAGAAGCGATTTTCAAATTTGGGCAAATCTGTGCCAGTGGTGCCGTCTTGAAAAATAATTGCTTTTGGCCCTATAAAAATAATTGCTTTTGGCCCTATAAATTCTGATTCAGTCACCAGATTTTGACGGAATTCACACAATTGCTGAATCTTACTCTAAACCACGTTTGGTAGAAAATTGGTTGAAAAATTAGGTTGGAGCTGCCAGCTATCGTAATTTTGATGCCTTAAACTTTGAAAATTCGCTCAGGAAAATAAAGCTTTTTGCCCTATAGATTCCAGTGCAGTCATGGAACCATAACGAACTTCATAGGGCAAATTAAACTTATTTTAGACAAAAATCAGCCGAAATCTTATTGGAAAAACAATGATCGGGCTGCCAGCTATGATTGGTTTTATATTTCTTTTTTGCATATCTTAAGTAAGCGATTTTATCATAAAATTTTCAAATCGTAGTGATCTCGTAGTGAAAATAAACTACAAATATTACGATCTAGGAAATTTAAAAGCTTTTGCGGTTTTCGTTGCATCGCTATAACTTCTAATGCAGTCATCGGATCAATACGAAATTCGCAGAGTCGGTTGACTTCAATGTGAGGCAGATGTGACATGGGTTCGCTGCCAGCACGAGGCGTTTTTGTTATTTTCATACCAACAAATGCTAACATTAAGGATTCAAATCGCGAAAATTTGCAATGAAAAAAGTAAGCAATGTTTAAATTTTCTAAGCTCTGCACATTTTTTGGATGGACCCCAAACTCCTTTCTTTCGCTGTAATTTTCGATGAAGTCATCGAAATTAAATTGGCCTAGGATATATTATTACATTGGGTGTATTGGTCTTAAGTAGGAGAAATAGCTAGTGGTAGGGATTTTAAGTAGCTAGTGGTAGAATACACACTCAAAATCTGCACAAATCCTCTACTGCTCTTCGAACATTAGTGTTTCTAGCGGTTCTGATGCGCTAGGGTTTTTTTATTATTAGGGGCATTTCACGTAAAGTGCACAACGAAAAGGATTTCTGGATTTCGTTCACATTTTGCATAGTGGTACTTGCAGAAGATATGAACGTGTATACGTAAGGTTCTGCTCCTATGAGGCTTAGTTGCCGAGTTATGGGCTTCTGAATAATTGACGAAATTGATGAAAGCATTTTTTTGGAAGTGGATTCTAAGATTCAAAAAAACAACATCTAAAAAACATTAAACATACTGATTGGTGTAGAAAATCAACTGTTGTTTATAATGTTGAAATTATATTTGAAAAATAAATTTTGTTTCCTGTTTCAAACCAGAAGTAAATATTTCAACTTGTTATTTGAATAATTTGGACCAAGTTAATTTTGTTTATTTTTATAACAAAACAAAGCTTAAAGTATACTTATTTTATCATAAAAATTTCGGAATGGAATAGCCTGTAGTTTAGGAGGTAGGTGAATTTCAAAACATAGAAGTCGCATGGGGCGTGGTACCGGGAGCTTGTTTTTCATTGCCCTCTTCACGTGAAATGCCCCATTAACTGAATAGTTTCATTTTAGCTGTTGAGTTTGATTTGTAGAATGTATTCAAGTGTAGAAATAAATAAGATCAGCAGCTGTGATTGTTTTGCAGAATATTTATTTATTGATTAAGCAATTTGTACAGCAAAACAATTTCAAACATGCTTTTCTGAAGCTAAATTAAAATTATATTAATACATGTCATCAGATTTTTATCTGGTTGTCAGTTTCATATGGAAAGCATAAGGAAAGTAAGAATTTAAAGTAAAGAGTATTTTTTTTTTTTAAAATAATGGTTTGGTGATTTATGAGGGACAATAGGTTAAATTGTTAAATATGTGGCAGCATCGGCTCTCTGTCTCCGTAGACAGTGTGATGTTAATGCATATGGAGCAGACCTCTGTGTCTAGTCCGACTTACAGGTTTACTAAAAGTGATTTTATTGCGAAGATGTTCAAAATTCATCAAATTCTGAAGCATGATTATAATATCGCTCTCTTTGAAAAATGTGTCGCCAGATTTTAGTGACTTATCATAGTCTATAATTTATAATTTAATATCGAAGATAGGAGTCTATAATTTAATATCGAAGATAGGATTCCAAACGATGCAATCGTACTTGAGTAATAAGCTATATCTTTTAATCCATACGTTCTTGAATTTTTTCGCATGTCGAAAACAAACATATTGAACAGGAGCGGCCCTAGGTGGCTACCTTCAGGTACCCCAGAATAAACAGTATTTTTTTTTTTTTTGCAAAGAAAGCTTTAGAATATAACGTGTAGGGTTCGATTTTGAAAGCAACAATTTCACCAGTTTCGAAAGCTTTTTGAATTGCCAAATTTTTTTAACTTATAATCAAAATATCATAGTCTGCGCTGAATTTAGTGCATATAGTATCGAACAGACGTCCTTTTTCCAAAGCACATTCGAAACTATTATCATTAGGTTGGGGGTAATTGACCTGCTTTTGCTGAAGTAATGTTGTTGCACCCTTAGGAGAGAGGTAATAACAATTGTGTGTTTGTCACAAAGTATTTTTTCAAACAGCATAGGTCTAGCTGACAAAAAAGCGATACCTCTATAATTTTCAAGTGAGTGTTTCTCACCACTTTTAAGAATTGGGTTTTTAATGCACCCAAACCTTATATTTTTTTTCGTGATCTGCACAAAAAAAGAAAAAAATAAAAAAATGAGTAGATTTTTCGATTTTTTGTTACCATACATAAATACATGCAACTTATGTTAAACGCCAGAAAAATTAATATACGATCTGGAATAAGTTTTTTTTAATGCTTTTTATACTTTATTTTGTTTTTTATTTACTTGAAATTTACTTTATTTACGCAATTTACTTGAAAATTTTCTTTCTATCAATTGTTTCTTCAGCTTCAAGAAACCGAAAAATCAATGTATTCATGTGTTTATTGTTCATTTTTTCTCGTAGACTATGAAAAAATAAATATAAGAACCCAGTTTTGGAGAGCGAAAAAAGCTATGAAGGATGATTCGTGAGAACACATTTTTGTTAGCATTTAAAGCTTAAAAAAACTATCTAAAATCTGTAATTTAGATGATTTGAATAGTTTTTATATGAAATCTGTTGTGAAAACAAACATTTAAAAAAAATCATGAGGATCGGTCAAATTTTGGATTTTTGTCGCATTTATTATGGCAAAAAATTATATTATGAATTTATTTTCTCCATGATTAACTGAAATTTTTTAGACACGAACAGTTTATCTTTAATTTTTAGAACTACACAGTGCAGTTGCAAACATTATTTATTTCCTTTATAAATATCTTTATGCTAACAACCACGAGGCTAATGCCATCAGATTTAAGATTGTTTACAAATGAAATTTTCACTAAGATAAATGGATAGCTATTTACTTTTGCTGATGAATTTTCGAGACAAGAAACCCAACGTAGACCGAAACAACCCCGAAAACAACACAACATAATTAATCTAGCCACAGCGGCTGAATTTATTTGAAATGTGCGTACCTATACCTATATAAAAGCAAGGAGCTACATGGAGCTGTGACATTGGCAAAAATTAAAATTTCGTAGAACACAGAGCGTGTGACGGTCCTTGTTCCGAAATTCATTTCACAGGACACGCATATTTTGTGTCATTAATTATTGCCGACGATGTTGGGTCATGTAAGGAGCATAAAAACATCTATTATCGGTGGTATACTGGACTGTTGGTGAATTTTAGTTTTACTAGCCACGTGAAAGCATAACTTCAACGAGCTCAAGGATACGACATGCATGTTACATATGGTTTGCATAATGAGTATGTGGATCTAAGCAAATGTAATGTCGTTAAACTAACAACACAAAACGGTTGAAGCTGAATTCGTTATCGTCGAGATAATCTAAAGCTTAATTTACTGAAATTGCAGATAATTTACGTAAACAGCGATTTTTTTCGCTCAACGCTTGACAATAGCACTATGCAGATGAAACTGCAAAGTAAACATAATGGTCAGGCACTCATCTACAAACCCCACGACTGAATAAAAATTGCTGATGAATAAACGTGTGCTTCGATATTGCGATTCGCGTCTACACTTGACCTCAAAATAATGTTTTTGGGATGTAATCGGATTCGCTGCGGTCGGTTGGTGGGTGTTCGTGATACGAATATTGAACGGAATTTAGATACTTGAGCGAAAAAGGATGGATACCTTTCGAAAATGTGTTTTATTTTATATAAAGCTTCGGTGTACGAGCTGTACGCTACGCAATTCCATAGGATTATTGGAATTCATGTAAAATTTATTAGATAATTTACATTTGAAGTAAAAACGAGTGTGAAGTTTGGAATATCTGATGAGCGATTAACATATTTCATAGTGAATTCATGCATGCACCTTAATAGTATTACGTGTTACTTAGGTAAATAGATTATTTTGCCCGACTGGTGAATTTTATACAATAAGCGAAGTATTTTATTTGTTGTGAAATCAAATAGGATAAGAATCTTAACAATCGTAGCAAACGTATGAAAAAACGTAACATTAAAACGTATATTGATTTCGAAATATATGCTTAGCAACAATTAATTTTTAAACTTGGTCTTTAAAATACTGAAATTAGATGCGGACAATTGCGGTGTGAATTTTCTCATCTAAAAGTAAAAGCATTTTTCAATGTATCTGCTGTTTTGAAGCTTTGTAACTTTCGGCGTTATATCATCGAAAGATAAGCAACTAGCAACTATCGTTTTCATGGATATTCGAAGATAAATTTTTTTTTTTCTAAATTGAAGAATATTGCTCTGTAACAGGTTGGAGGTCCTAATCAAGGATTTTGAAGTAAAATATAAATACTACTTTAGTTTTTCTAAGGTCTAGTTTTTTGTAGTGTTTCTGTTACCATTACCAGCGGAAAAGTATTTGGGAGTGAGACAAGATAAATTATTAAAAAGTGTTTAATGGGCTGTAATTTGAATACCACTATCCTGAAGGGATTTGCTGGATTTCGTAAATGATTACTCAATATATGTATAAACCTCATTCCCAGATATGGTACAAAATCGAGAGATAAACCCAAATGAATATTGCTGGTTCTCAAAATCTGGGTGGGCCTGTCGTCAAATGTGCGGAATCAGTTTTCAATGAAACTTCGTTAATATCTTCCTTATCTATTAAGCAAAATTACAAATTTCGTATTTTTTGCAGAATTACCAAATTCCGAATTATAATTCCAAGAATAGTTTGAAATATTTTTTTTGAGTAATTTGTTTCCTCAATCTATATTCCTTGTAATTCCTCAGTTGTGGTTTATAGAAAATATTTTGATGAGCTATCCATCTACCTCAATAATAGCTTCGTCTTTGTCCCGCTTTTAATATGTGAATATTTCAAAAACCTAGTAGGGAATCATAATATTTCTTCCGTAATCTCATCCAACAACACATCTATTCTTTCACTGTGTCCTCTTTCTCTTCGTCCTATCTCATATGCCCTCTCATAATATCAATGCTCTTACTAGAGTCTCTACGTCCAAGGTAAGTTGCGTCACTCTCCTCTCTCACCTGCACTTTAATGTTGATCTGCAGACCAGTAAAGCTCCTGCCATGATGCAGGCTTCGCTGGTTTAACGACTTAAATGAACTTGGTTAACTGGTTCTCATTTTCCTGCGGGCTTACTGTTGATCAACTTGTTATTAAATTTCTTAACATTTTCTCTAACCTTATCTCCCGCTCACTGCTTCCAGACGTCCTCGCAAGCCTAATGACGCTATTTGGTTTTGACGTGATGTGGCGTCTGCCCTCAAGGCTAAAAGTGCAAAATTAATGGCTCTCATGATAACTTTTTCGAATTTTCGAGGCTAAACTCTGCTATCAAAATTACCATCAATCAGGCTATTCGCGATTACTTAACTGCTCTAATCAAAAAAAATCTTCTGGTGTTATGTGTGTTGCCACAAAGGTTCTCATTGTTTTCCTGAGTCCATGTTTCTTAATAATAACACCACCTCTAATCTACGAGAATTTTGTGATGCCTTTGCAAACTATGTTTCTCCCTTCTTTTTCCAACGCAATCTCATCTTACCTTGTGAAGTTTTCCATGTTGCGTCATCTTCCTTCTCTTTCATTTACACCAACCCTCTAAAAATTGAATCCTTACTCGGGTATCTCGATGTCAAAGTCGCTTGTGGTTCTGATGCTATCCCAAGTCACTTAAATCATCATTGTGTGTTCCTTTGTCTATTATATTTAGCCTCAACTTTTCCTCCGACGCCTTGACAATCAGTTCCCTACTACCTTGTTTTAGTAAACTTCTTGAAAGAGTTGTTCACAATAAGCTGGATCCTCTCCTCCATCTTCTCCTTGCTCCTGACCACCATGGTTTCATCAAAGATAGATCTCCTACGTCTTATCTTACATCCATTACTAACTTGTTTGCTTCTGCTTTAGATCACCGCCATCAAGTGAATGTGGTATACACCGACTTCTCAAAAGCTTTTAATTTTGTTGATCACGAAATTCTTCTTACAAAGCTAGGAGGAAATGGTTTGTCTGGTCTTATTTTGTCTTGATTTTCATCCTATGTTTGTGGTCGTACTTGTGCTGTAACTGTGCATTCCATCACCTATTTTACTTTGTGTCTGCTTTTCAGAGCTAATCTTTTCTTGGTCCATTATTATTCCCAGTTTTATCAGTGATCTTCTTTTCTTCTTGCATCTTGTTTCCTTAAAGGAGTGTCAAAATAATTTTTGTGTCCTGCCCCATACGTATAAAATGCCACCCTTAGTATATTCATACTCTCTTTACGGATCTTCTTTTATGGTTGTTGACAATTTTAATGACCTGTGTGAGTTTTTTTATCAAAAGCTTAAAATAGCGTATACTATCATCGCCTAGGCCACTCGTTTGTCCGGTTTTGTCTTTAGATGTTCTGCTTCTTTTACTAGCGTCTCTTCCTCTATCCGTCTGTTTTTTCAATTGCTCCACGTTGAGGGCTGGGCAACGGGCCAATAACCCGTTCCTGTAAAATTTTACTCATTCAAGAATCTGATACTTCGCCTCGGATACTTTAATCACCATTTCACAGACCATTCATATTCTGTTTCAGATCAATCATATTCTGTTTCAGAAAAGGGGGGCCGCCTGTATTTTAGATGTGCTATCTTTCCGTGGGTCCAATTGCGACACCAACCACTACTTAGTCAAGATATCGAATATCACTCTCGTATGAAGTCGGAGAAACTTCAAGATGCAAGTTCGATGTCGCCAAGCTTCGAAACAAGACGGTCGAAGCCAATTATACATCTGCTCTAGAAATTGAACTAGCTTCAACGCCTAGCACCACTTTTATCAACGAAGTTTGGGCTACCATCAAAGGTGCAGTGAATGCAGCAGCCGAAAAAGTAGTGGGATATACAGAATTGAAAGCATTTCGACAACATGCTCAATAATATGAACGACAACTTTATGGCTAACAACACTCGACAAACGTACAGAGTAGTGAGGCACTTGAAACAAGGCGTTAAACCACGCACTAGCCTGTGGAGAGCTGCAGATGAAAGTATCATAAATGGATCAGAGCAGGTGAAAGAGAGATGGGCGTCCTATTTCCAGCAATTACTGAACGGAAATGTCCCCGCACCCTCCAAATTGCCATCACTAATTGACACATAAATTGACCGTGCCTCGACTCACTCCCTACATTAGATGAAATCCGACGGGCCATAGACCGCTGGAAATGCAGCAAAGCACCGGGCATTGATAGGATCACCGCGGGGCTCCTGAATACAGGCGGGATTTTCATTTTAAAGGCACTCCATGGATCGGTGACAGGCATCTGTGAGCAAGAAACAATGCCTGATGAATGAAAAAAAAGTGTCATTTGTCCCATTCACAAGAAAAGAGATAAATTACTGCGCAAAAACTACAGTGGCATATCACTACTTTGCACGTCGTACAAGCTTTTGACAAAGATTTTAGAGCTTAGCATTTCCCATCACGCTGAGAAAATTCTTCGTGAATATCAAGGCGGTTTCAGACGCGGAAGATCGACAACTGACCAAATATTTACGACAAAAAAAAATGCTGGGAATTCAACATTGATGTTCATCAAATATTCGTCGTTTACGCTGATGTGCTCAGTATTATGTCACGTTCGTTCAACGACGCCAAGGAAGTATTCGTAATACTAGACGAAACCGCCAAAGACGGCTGCGAAACCTGGACACTGATCCAGATATATGAAGCAGCTTTAAATACGTTCGAAAGCAGGGTATTGCCAAGAATCCTCGGTCCAATACGGATAGAAGATGGATTTCGCATCCGACACAACAACGAGCTGTATAACCTATATGATGACTCGGAAGAATCTACCGTCATAAGATTACGAAAATTGCAATGAGCTGACCACGTTGAACGAATGAGTGTCAATCGAATCCCCAAGCGGGCTCTCAAGGGACGAACGAGTGGAGGCTAGGCAGTAAGACACGCATTAGGAAGACTTGATAGATGCCGACAACAGGTCGCTTTTGGGAGCACTGAGCTGAAAGACGCTTTCATTGAACCAAGACGACTGGAGGTGTATCATAAAGAAGGTTAAGGCTCGATGTGGGCTGTAGTGCCACGATGATGATGATGCGGTTCTTCCTTTTTTAGTTTTTGTTCTACATCGTCAACTGTACCCGTATATTGGTGTTAAATGGTTCTTCTTTCTTCACTTTTATCCGTCGTTTGGTGTTTAACAATGCTCCATTCTTGGCACCCTATAATTTATATGTTCATCGATGACTTCCTTTCTGTATCTGTTGTTTCAGGAATCTCGTCTGTCAATCACTGAATTTTATTGCACTCACATCTGGGAGCCTTAAGCATAGGGCATACCAGGGACTCTTTGTCTCTACTGAAACATCTAGTTACGTTCTTTTCTACTAAACTCAAGTTATTCTCTTTTTACTAATGCTTTTTACTTCGCCGAAAATCGTCATATATATATATATATATATATATATATATATATATATATATATATATATATATATATATATATATATATATATATATATATATATATATATATATATATATATATATATATATATCAGCAAAACGGTTAAGAGAGATAATCTCTGGAGTGGCCGATCCGATTGAGCTGAAACTTTCGGAGAACATAGATGTATATAACAGGTAGGTCCATGACTTGCTAGAATTCAGATATCTTAAACCTTTTGGCGGCGGCGGGCATTTAAGTGAATTTTCAGGTACACCTATATTTCCAAGCAGTGTAAATTTTTGTTAAAAAAAAAAGTACTAAGAATGAAAACTTATTATGTTTGTAGTTTGTCTATGATAAAGAATTGAAAATTTTGAGCCAGGTGTAGGCGCTGAGGTCCTAAAAGTAGGCAAGGATTTTTTTCAAATTTCGATTTGTCATAACTTCTAAGAAAAACAATGGATCGTCGTGAAATTTGCAGAGCGTGTTGATGTAAACTAGAATTTAACAAACATGGACTTTCAAGACTGTGCGGGCAACTCTGTAGCTACAGCAGGCTCCTGAAATCAAATCCTTCAAATCATCGAGTCTCCTGAAAAATTTTTGATTTTTGAACATAAATTCAAATTATTGATAAATTTTGACTTTTGTCCACCAAGTCAAATAAAAATTTCAAAAATTCCACGGTAAACAAGAACGGCAACCCGTGATCAAATTACCTCTATTTTCAGCACCCAAAACTTCTGTTCACGAGAACTGACAATCGGATAATGCGATCAATATGAAATTTACAGAACATGTTGGCATTAACTAGGACCAGGTCTGATAGAAGCGATTTTTAAATACGGGCAATATTGTGGTAGTGGTGCCATTTGGAAAAATCACTGAGAAAAAAACTGGTTTTTGGCCTATAGCTTCCGATTTAGCCACCAGATTTTAACAAAATTCACGCAGTAGGTGAACCTTACTCAAAGATAGATTTCATAGAAATTTGGTTGAAAAATTAGTATATGGACGCTAGCTACAGCAATTTTTGTCTCTTAAATATTGTAAATTTGCTCAGGAAAATAAAGGTTTTTCCCTATAACTTCCGATGTAGTGATGAAATCAAAACGAAATTCATGTGAAAAGCATATCTTGTTGCGTTTCTAATTCTGTAGAAATTTTGCTGAAAAACCATGAAAGGGTTGCCAGCTATGATGAATTTTGTAATTTATTGACATTTCTTTATCGAGCGATGTTGTCACAAAATTTCCAAGCGGGTATGATCCTGCAATGACAAATAACATCAAATATTTAAGTTTCGAAAATGTAAACAGTTTGGACGATGGTAACCCTAAAATTTAATTCACTCCTATAACTTACAGCGCAGACATTCAATCGAAACGAAATTCATAGGGTGGGTTAAACACAACGTGAAGCAGCTATGGTGCTAGCACATGATTGCCAGCACCGGACAATTTCGTAAATATCGCACCAACAGATGTTTCCATTTTCTATTCATAAGCAAACCATTTACAATAAAATAAGCAACCGATATTTAAATGTTCCCAGTTTTGGATATTTTATTGTTTGTTACTTGAATCTATAACCAAGTTTATTAGCTTATTCATCTGCATCATCCCCCTTCTATGGTAAGCATAATTTATGACAAACGACTTCTATTATATAAAAGCACTAAAAGATTATATAAAAGCAAAGCATCTAAGTTATATATCTATATGCTTTTAGAATCGTCAAAAATTGGTGCAACTGCACCAAGTTGTTTATATAATGTTATTTTATTTGAATTAAGCTCTTTGCCCTATAGCCTCCAGTACAGTCATGGTATCATAACGAAATTCATATGACAAATTTAAATTATTGTAGACAATATTCAGTATAAATCTATTTTGAAAAACAATGATAGGGTTGCCAGCTATGATTGTTTTTGTATTTTTTGAAATAGCTTTAGTAAGCGATTTTATCATAAAATTTTCAAATCGTAGTGGTCTTGTAGTGAAAATACACACCAAATACTAAGATCTAGAAAATTTGAAAGCTCTTGCGAATGGTAGCTCTAAATTTCTTTGTATCCCTATTACTTCCAATGCAGTGATCAGATCAACACGAAATTCGCAGAGCAGGTTGACTTCAACATGAGGCAGATAGGACTACTAGCAGGAGGTGTTTTTGTTATTTTGGTACCAATAAATGCTTGCATTAAGTATTCACATCGCGAATATACAATATATAACAATATATATGACAATACGTACAATATATAATATATAAGACAATAACAACAGTATAACAACAATATATAACAATACACTCAAAATCTGCACAAATCCTCTACTGTTCTTCGAACATTAGTATTTCTAGCGGTTCTGATGCGCTAGGGGTTTTTTCTTTATCTTTCTTTATTGTTATGCTCATTCATGTAGATCAGCATAAAGTTCTGGTGCTCCATTTGGCTCCAAATGGAAATTTGATTTACATGTATATTATGTTTCGACTGGGGCATTAAAAGTAACTGGCCTTATTCTTCGTTACCCTCTGCATACACTTATTTTCAGGTGTTTCAGTACTTTTAATAATTGATATAAAAAATTCTTTTAATATCACGAAACTTAATTACTAAGTGAATACCGAAAAAATGAAATATAATACCTAGCAAACCCAGAGTTAAAAGTAGGTCTACTTTGGAATTTGAAAGAACCATCAATCAATATTATTCTAGCAATGTTGAGCCCTTACAAATGAACGAACACCTTCAGATTTTCATAAATTGATTTTCGCACAATTTCAGTACCCTGCAGCATTTCGAATCTCAAATCAAATCTCAAAAAAGCATCACCATTGAAAAGCCAAATTCATGCATCTTCAGTCATAAATAGTAATCTATTAGATCTGTTACATGAAATCCAATACTAACCAAGTAGATATGCACATTGTGCAACATTTTGCTACATCGCATCTTTTGTTTGCTATACTGGGGCTTTCGATTACAAATGCTGACACCATTATTTCAAAAGAACCCACAGCCCACATAGTCACCTTGAAGTGATTGAAATCTGTCGAATGCATAGCCAAGCAGCATATGAAATCTTGTCTCCTACAAGTTTGATGAACTTTTCAGCAGAAAACGATCAAACTGCTGCGATCTACGGCATAGATCTTTGGCACCTGAAATTATTCACCATTCAGTTGGATGTATCGCGAATATTTCAGCGATAGATAAATTCAATCAATTTATGTATGAGACGAAATATGGCTGGCCACACGAAATTGTAGTCTACTGCGCTTTTTTGTTCGTGGGAATACATTAAAATATTGATTATTACTTTCACCCACTTGCTTCGATTCACTGCTTCTTTCTGTTACAGTTAGTGCGGAAAAATATTTCCATCAAATTTTCGAATCGTGTTGTCGTGTTAGAGTCGCACCTGAGGTATTCATTTCTGCTTTTAAGACCAGGAAGGTGTAAATTAATTTCAAAGATCACTTAGATTCTTCGGTATCTTTTAGTTGTTTAATAGTTGCATTCGTTGGTTGGAGTATAAGGAACGCATTTCACAGAGAATTAAGCTACCACCGCTCTTTTTTAACATAAAAATTAAGAGAAACTTTCACATAAAATTTGATTTCACGCTATTTACCAAGCTAAGAAACATAATGGAAGATAATGTTTATAATCCAGTGTGCTGGCGTGATTTGCACTTTGCAAGCACCTTGTTGGGTTCGATGGGTCAGTATTAGCTGTTTAATGAGTGGCTTAATTTCACTCAGACAATGCCAAAAGCCGCTACTTGAGCCTTAGCCAGAGGACGGCCATTGGGAAACCATGATTTAGATAGAAGTGAACATAATGAGCCTTCAGGGCTTATTTAAACGGCTTCATTTACCACTGCAGGCGCATACCAAGTGAGCGCAAAAGATACCAATGTCAACATATCAGGCCCGCAATCTGGAGAGTGCCTCTTGTGAAAGACCATTTGATTATGCGCAGATATTACAGAGTTCCAGCCGAAAATGTCTATGATCTGTTTGACCTTCATACAATCCACAACATATTACAAAAACGTATCACGAACACGGTATAAATTCAAATAAGTACACAAATATTTCACGTATTTAGTTGGATTGATCCCCGTTACAGCGTTTTTTGTCGACTAAGGAGAGGCAATAAACTTGATTTTGAATTCGGATTATATTTGTTCGCCAATGCGGATTCGTAATCGCTCAGACCGTCTTACCTTATACACTCCGTCCACCAGTTTGATAACTTCGTCGGTATCCATGATTGACATGTTTAATTTTATTCCGATTGCGATTTAAAGTTGAAGCAAACGATGTTGATGTATATCATTTCGCCATCATGAGCAAACTACGCTCGAAATTTGATGCGTTATCTTGCCTGAAATAGAAAGTGAATATTTTATTCAACAGGTAGCTTGTTTAAAAAATTAAGATAGATAATTAGTATGCACACATGATGAATTTTCGTGATATGATCAATGCAAATACTTAAGCTTTCTTTGGTCAGAACATGGTTTGAAAATATTTTTAAAATGATTGAGATCGGTTGCCGAAACCGGCTTTCAAATATTTCTGATTCATTTTCACTCTTCGTTAATTAGTGTTAAAAAAAGATAAAAGTGTTTTCATTTTCAATATATCGAAAACAAATTAAATTATATCGGAAGTAATTTTGATGAAATTTCGTTCTTTTTGTAAAATAATTGATATGGAAGTAAGAGAAGCATCTTACTTGTCAGCTGGAGGGAAAATCAAACTGCTGATGTGAAACGTAAATTTAAAAATGTCTTTCACTAGCCCTTCTAAGCCCTGTTGACATACAGTGGCGAGCAGAACTGGGTAAAAAAACTAGCAAGAGTACACGATGTTATCAAAAAACGAAAAGTATTGCTCAATAACAGTATACTTTCTTATAATTTTATTTGAAATAGTCTCTGCCGTCATATTCTAGAGAAATGTTTCAAGTAACGGTATTTTCACACCGGAAAATATTGTGTGCTATGAAAAGTGCCGGTATCCAGTTTTGCACGTTTTTAGTTTAGTTCCATTTGCGCACCCGTCTGGCTTATTTTGTGACCCGTGTTATATTAATTTTGTAATATTCAGTCGTGCCATTAATTAAATTTTTTTTCGTAACGTCTGTTGTAAATATTTCGACATGATTTTTGAAAGTAAAATGAAAAAAAACTCTAGCGCACCTGAACCGCTAGAAAACTAATTTTCGAAGAAATTGTCTTTGAGTGACAAAAAAGTGTGGAAAGACGTAATACACTGTTTTTTAGAATCATATCAACCATTCCTTATCCAAAGCAACAAAACTCAACTATAACACATATAATTTAGTGCTGGCAACACTTTCCGAACGAAGTAGCAATAAGTTTACCATAACAAGCTCATACTCAAATAAACGTATCCTTTGAATTTCGTTCTCTTCGCAGGATTTCATCGAAAGTTTCAGCGGTTAAACGTTGTTTGAGGCTGCCATCCAAAAAATGTTCAAAACTTGAAAAATTTAAAAAAGCACTTTTTATTTTTATTGCAAATGCTTTGCATATGAGAACGTTGTTTGAAGCATCTGTTGGTGCAATATTTACGTAAATGGCTAATGCTGGTTAGTCTGTGTCAACAGCAAAGCATAATACATACCAAATCTGCTTCACGTTAAGTTAAACCCAGCCAGTAAATTTCGATTCGATTGAATCACTGCGCTGGAAGTTATACGGGTGAAAAGAATTTTAGGGCTACCACCCTCAAAACTTATCAAACTTTTAAAGCGTTAATATTTCTTGTTAATTTTCATTGCAGGATCATTTCCATTTGGAAATCTAATGACATAATCGCTCAGTAAAGAAATTAAACAAAATTACAAAAATTGTCATAGCTGGCAGCTCTTTCATAGTTTTGGTACGAAATTTCTACGAAATTTGGTTCACATTAAAGTCCATTTACTGCGTGAACTTCGTTCTGATTTCTACACTGGACCGGAAGTTATAGGGAAAAAAGCTTTATTTTGCTGAGCAAATTTGCAAGATTTAGGGGACAAAAATCACCATAGCTGGCAACTCTATTCTAATTTTTCAGCCAAATTTTCATCAAATGTTATATAGAGTAAGATCCAAGTACTGGATGAATCTTGTCAAAATCTGATGGCTGAATCAGAAGTTATAGGCCAAAAACCGGTTTTTTTTCTCAGTGATTTTTCAAGATGGTACCACTGGCACAGGGTTGCCCGTATTTCAAAATCACTTCTATCAGACCTGGTCCTAGCTAATACCAACATGTTCTGTCAATTTCACTATGATCGGATAATCCGGGCGTCAGTTCTCGTGAACAGAACTTTCGAGTGCTGAAAATAGAGGTAATTTGGTGATGGGTTGCCGTTCTTGTGCAAATCGGAATTTTCAAAATTTCAATTTGACATGATGGACAAAGGTTAAAATTTATCAGTGATTTGATTTTTTTGTCAAAAATCAAAAATTTTTCAGGAAGGTCAATGATTTGAAAGTTTTTTTTTCAAGAGCCTGCCGTAGCTGCAGGGTTACCCGCATTATCTTTAAAATCAACGTGCGCTAAATTTTAGTCAACATAAATACGCTCTGCAAATTTCACGACGATCCATTGCTTTTCTTAGAAGTAATGACAAATCAAAATTTGAAAAAAAATCCTTGCCTACTTTTAGGCACCCTGCACCCACACACGGCTCAAAATTTCCAGTTCTTTATCATAGACGAGCTTAGAACATAATTAGGTTTCATTCCCAATACATTTCTTTAACAAAAATTTACACTGCTTGGATATATAGGAGTACCTCAAAATTCACTAAAACGCTCGCCGCCGCCAAAATGTTTAGAGTATCTGAATTTGAGAAAGTTGTGGACCTACCTACTATATACATCTACGTTCTCCGAAAATTTCAGCTCAATCGGATCATCCACTTCAGAGATTACTTCTATTAACCGATTTGCTGATATATATATATATATAAATAAAGAAATATGAATTTTCGGCGAAACGAGTTTAATACTATTGTTCTTCGAACATTAGTAAAAATTTCTATTGACGTTGGAAATAGTATTGTCGCGTTAACAAAACAGGGATACAGTTGAAGCAAAATTGCAGAACGCTTCATGGTTTGATAGAACAGTTTTATTAACACAAAAAAGAAGACAATGTAACTCTGCAAGAAATACTGGTGGACGATCAAGACATATATCAGATGGTGATGCTCGTCTAAAATATGAGTTGTACAAAATGAAAAGACAATATTCTTGCATGGTCCTGCAAAAGTTTCAACCATTTTCACGCAAAAAAAATTCTGCACATAAATTTGAATGACATTTCTCTCCCTTAATCTCCTCGCTGTAAATCACTTCGGCTAATGTGAACGCTTCACCTGATTTACTTGACAGCTCCTAAATCTACCTGATTTAGAGTGTAGTGTGAACACCATATAAGCTCTTCCAGCACGCAAGGTGCCATGACATTTAAAATCAATGCAGTACATTTTGTACGATGCAGCTTGATGTCACCCAAAATTTTGGATCTATCATCCAACTTCTTCATCAAGCTTCCATGGTGATCCACAGTACGTAAAGAACAATGTTCTGCTATGTATGCCGATATTTTCAACTCCATTCCTTTTTCTGGAAATTATTGCATTCAAAAACTCTTCTTCTTCTTTCCACCTCCTTGTGAAAACTTCTTTCCACCTCCTTATGAATTTTACTGTTTGCATGTTAAAGTAAATTTTTTGTGGGCCAGCATTGTTCGTTTATAGAGTCTGCATGTTCCCTTCGAATCATCCCCTATTGTAGGCATGATCCATCCTAAATGTAAATTTATAAATATGTTTATGAAAAATTATTCTAAGGCTAATTTTTCCATAAAAATCGGACTCTGGTTTGGCTTAGTTTTTTCCAGGAAGCCCACTTATCTATATTGACGATTTGCCAATTAAAGCAAAAACCGCTACACTTATATTATGTTTTGTAATTCAGTATCTTCTAAGGGTGGCTCCTGTTAGGCGGCAAATACACAATGCAACGGTCGAACCAACCTGTATTGTTGCGATTTCTTTAGAGTCATAATATCGACCAGGAAGAAAAGCGGAGACTCTCCTGAATATAGCTGAATATAGATAGTTAAAATATCAAATATTTCAGTTTGCGATCGATTTATGTCAACACTGTCATAGCTCAGTTTTCAAATCCAAACGCTTACTGACATCAAAAATCAACTTTTCGCTCGGAAGAATTGTCTGCATATTCTATTTTAATTAGTGGAGACATACTGCTTGTGTTATCTGCGATTTCATAGCAAAAGAATTTTCAAAACTCAAACTTATCGAACGAAAAATCTCCCATGAATATCAATCCCCCTAAAATCCCCCAGAGATCAAATTTTCTCCTAAATTTTGGGGGAAATACCCCAATCTGGTAACGGTGCCTGTCGCACTATCAAGTTTCGCTTGATATTGCGACTGTGCTGCCGCAACTGTGATAGAAACTTCCATTGCGTGAACGGCTTTGACAGCTCACTATCATTTCAATTCTGATATCAATGGCTATTATTATGAAATATTTTGTTGATATTGTTAAATATTTGTTTAAATATTTTGTTTATTTTGTTGATTTCTGAAAAGTTTAATAATTATGAATTTTCAGCCGTCACTGTCAGTGTTGGGAGACCAGGGGTGTGTTCAATGTGCATGCTGTAGCTGCTCCATAGCATCACTTTAGCAAGTGTTAAAATTCGCAATAGCTAAGTGAAGCAGCTATGGGTATTGGACAGCCAAGATCTGCTGCGTAGGTCGGTTTTTACACAGCACAACTCAATAACAAATTTTTCCCAGTTTTTTCAATTTAATCTTTGTATTTACGTGAATCAGCTCACCACTTGCATTGCACTTTGGAAATTGTTGAAACTTCTGAGAAACTTTTAAAATTTTCCTAATATATTCAAAACGTTTCACTTATTCCCGGCTTTTGACATCATATCTTCGAAAAAGAACGAAAAAGAAACGTTGAATATGTCATGATAATCCAAAGTGACGTTTCAACAGTATGTCAGCTGTATAGGCACGTCCATTTTGCGTTAGCTACTTTCTTGCTATCCTCCAGACTACGAGCAGCCAATAACTGCTACCATAGCAGCTATTCCGGACAGCCCGACTGTCAAATAACGAACATAAGAAAATATGTAGCTATTTCGTGACATTGGACAAAATAAATCGCAGCTAATAGCTGTTATAGCAAGAATATATAATAAATAACAGAAGAAGAATATATACAGGGTGTTTGGTACTCGGTGGACACTTTTGTAAGGAGGCATTCCTTGATATATTTTGAGCAAAAAATTGTTCTACTGGGTGGTCCGGTTTTCAAAATCTACGGAGTTACAGGGTGGCGAATAAAATTTATTCGGACCTGTACCCTTACTCACTTAAATCGTTATATCTTGAAAACTAATAATCATAACGCATAGTTTTATGGCTTGTTTTTTTTATAGAATCAAATTACCTTTAATTTGATGTAACGTTCTAAATTGTAATTGTACCTGATTTTGAGATATTTACTTCAAAACACAAAATTTTGGCACTTCTACCGCGAAAATTCTGTGTTCAATGTCGTTTTTCTCAGAAAAACTCATTGAAATATGCCATTTTAAATTTATATTTTAATAGGCTATATGGTTGGCTACAAAAAATGGAGACATACTTATGACTTAGATTTTATCATTTCTCAAGTAGTAAGCGAAAATACATATCGCTTAAAAAGTAAATATGCCGTAAAGTGGCCTCGTTGAAAAGAAAAGTTTAAATTGTTATTTGTACTTAAGTATTTTTACTGCCCATTAGTTACTTTTGAAACTATCAATATTATAAACTAAACTAAAATTAGTTTCAACATAATTGAAGCACCTACCTGGACGTTAAAGGTAAAATTGGGTACAGTTCTTCGCCTTTATGAATGGAATACTTAAAAAAATTAAGACCCTACAAAAACAGAACCACTTTCAAATTTTTGTCAGTTTCGGTACATTACTCGAACAAAAAGATATCACGAAAATTTCAAACATAAATTCAAAATGTCTCACTACACTAATGAAGAACATGCAGATATTATGTACGTATATGGAGAGTGCCGGGGAAGTTCACAAGCGGCGGAATCTTTGTACCAACAGAGATATCCCCATCGACGGATTCCTGGACGGAGAGTGTTTCAACAACTATACACAAGGATTCGGGAAACTTGCAGCGTTAGGACGAGCCGAATAAACGCAAATCCTGCGCCTGCAATCACTGTACGGACCGATGAAGAAATACTGCTTGTAGTGGAAACTGACCCATCAATCAGTATTCGACGATTGGCGTTGCAGTTTAACGTGTCTACGTGGAAAGTTTGGAGTATTTTAAAAGCAGCCCTACCATCACACACCAGTGCAGGAGCTCCTACCGATCGATTTGCCCAAAAGCATGGAATTTTGCAATTGGCTCCTTGAGAAACAATTAGACAATGAAAATTTTTTGATCACCATTCTCTGGACGGATGAGTCCTTATTTACCAGGGACGGTATCACAAACTTTCACAATTTACATACGTGGGCTGAGGGCAATCCACACACGAGAAGGACTTCATCGTTTCAGCATAGGTTCAGCGTAAACTTATAAGCAGGAGTGATTGGTAACGATTTAATTGGACCTATTAGGCTCCCGCCTACTTTAAATAGTACCAATTACTTACATTTTTTAAGACATGATCTGCAGGACTTATTGGAGGATATTCCGCTACAATGATTGGCTTCCATGTTTTACCAACACGATGGTGCTCCAGCTCACTATGGCCGACCAGTCAGAGATTGGTTGAATTCCAATTATACCAATCGCTGGACCAATACACTGGCCTGCGAGATCTTCTAATCTAACAGTTATGGATTTTTTTGGTATGGGGACGGATGAAGGCCCTTGTCTACGCAACGGAAGTATCGACATTGGAAGACCTAAATACCAGGATCGATGCAGCTGCAACAGAAGTGAGGCAGCAGCTGAGAGGTATGAATATGAAAAGAACGCTTGCGAAACGAGCTTCACCGTAAATGAAGGTGGCCATTTTAAACATTTACTGTAGCTCAAAAATTTTGCAAAAAAGTATAAAAACCATTAATAAATTTTTTCAGTTCGAGCAAAGAGTGTAGATCGAAAACGAGGGCCACTTTATGGCATATTCAGTTTTTAAGCGATATGTATTTTCGCTTACTACTTGCGAAGTGGTATAATCTAAGTCATAAATATGTATGCAACTTTTGTAGATAACAATATGGCTTACAAAAATATAAAATTAAAATGGCATATTTTAATGAGGTTTTCTGAGAAAAATGACATTGAACACAAAATTTTCGGGGTATAAGTGCCAAAATTTTGTATTTTGAAGTAAATATCTAAAAATCAGTAACAGCTACAATTTAGGGGGTTACTTCAAACTAAAGGTAAATTAATTCCATAAAAAACAAGCTATAAAACTTTGCGCTATGGTTATTAGTATTAAATACATAACGATTTAAGTAAGTCAGGATACAGGTCCGAAACACTTTTATCGCCACCCTATAACTCCGTAGGTTTTGAAAACCGGACCACCCTGTAGAACAATTTTTTGCTCAAAGTATATCAAGGAATGCCT
Organism: Nemotelus nigrinus; assembly: GCA_947369275.1. NCBI lineage: Eukaryota > Metazoa > Arthropoda > Insecta > Diptera > Stratiomyidae > Nemotelus > Nemotelus nigrinus. The sequence goes on from OX376373.1 coordinate 22,653,392, forward strand.
CCTTACAAAAGTGTCCACCGAGTACCAAACACCCTGTATAATAGAATAATAAACGGTGGGCTGACATTTACTATACTATCATGACAGTTACTGTCATGGTGTGAACGGGGCAAGGAAAGCAAATAGTTCCCGACATAGTCCTTTTTAATTGCCTCCAGAATCTGAAATCTTCTTCTAGTCTTCATTTTAAAGTTTTTGAGATACGGTATTCACCCCAACCCATATGTCCATACCACAAGTAAACTTGAGCTTAAAACGTTATTATTCCGGAATATGTACATATATATTCTAGGAGCAATAAGCAAAACAAAAACTTATTTCTCAGCAAGATGTGCCTTCTTTTCGTCTGCCCCACTTGCGTCCTGTATTCGGTTTGATGAAGCTGTTAAACGCCCCAAGATAAAAACAGAATGTCTAAATAATGAGGAAGTTCAAAGAGCTCATGATATGCAACTCACATTACCGGCTTGCCCGACCCATCATCATAAATTAAATGGCTACTCATTTTATAGCAAAATATTCAAATCATTTGTCGTATAAACGAAAGTATCTTGCTCCGACTGCAGCTATGAACATGTATTTTCAACCGGTTAAAATGCATACTGCGTAAAATAGGAATCATCAATTCAAATGAAACTTCATTCAGTTGATGGCATGTCGTTTATATAAGATACCGTGCTATCATTTCCACTACTGTAGGAACTCGATCTGTAACATGACTCTCCCACAGACTTTCTGTCAAACACACACAGGATCGAAAATATTTATTCACCGCTGACGACGAAGAAGATCTTCGAAATTATTTGCAAACTTGTCATAAACCCACGGAATGCAGCATACTCATACATACTGGAGGAAAACGACTAGGGACCTGTGTCCACATACATGCGTTATCGGCGGATTAAGTTCAGGCAGTCATTGAACGCCGATGTAACCGACGGCAGCTAGCACTTTCCTGCACTTTGCATTCCTCCGTTTCAGTTCAAATGCGAAATGGACTTATCGACTCTGCCAAAAGCAGACTATCGAATTCTAATGCTTTTAATAACTTTCGTATCGTAGTTGCATGATGTGCTGACGACGCAACATCGACAGCCCACCATCCTATTAAATGTGAAGTTGTGGGACTGAATGATGCGAATGGGAAAGAAACTGCATTGCCTAGGCAAACCGTAATCCTACCGCAACTTTTGCTAATTGAATTTTGATAAAATTCACACTGCGAACTGTCCGTGAGGTGACACAATCACTTGTCGGGACGATTGAGTGCAATTTGTTTTATTTCAGATTAAGCTAATTCCAAGGATGCGTTCCGAATTTCAAATTTGGTGACGAAGCGTTAATTTGATTCTAGGCATGATACGCTCCCGTAACACTTTTAGCTCTCAAAAGAATGCGGGGATTACCAAACAAACGAAAGAATGCATTTTTAACAATTCTTGCCCACACAGAAGCACAGGACTGCACAATTACAGATTTGGAGGAAGTTATCCAGGATGGGTACCAAATTACCTCTATTTTGTGCACTTGAAATTTTTTAAAAATGAATCTGCACGTAGCTAGTCTGCAAAGATCCTGGTCCGCAGTGTGCAAGCTTATTGTTGAAATCCATAAGTACATATAGTTAATATGCAGGTACACATAGTCGCAAAATTGAAGGCACAAGCAATAAATATGAAAACTGTTAATCGTATATAAACTAATGTCACTTTATTATCACAATTTTTTTTTTATTTTTTATTAAATTGAAGACTAAAAATGCAAAAATTAATAAAAAATTATATTAAATTCAATTTTTCAAAGTTTCTAGGTATTTTTAAGTAACAAAAGAAAAATTTTAAAAAAAAATTCAAGGCACAAAATTAAAGGCACAAACTTCAAGATCACTAGAAAAATATGAAATAATTTATTATTAGTAGTTAGTTGGATATCCGTTGGCTTTGATTACTGCTGTTAGTCTTCTAGGCATACTTTCCGCTAACTTTTTTGTTATGGTTGGGCTAATATTTTGCCATTCCCTTGCTATTATTGACTTCAGCTCGGATTTATCCGCAATTGAAAATTTTCGGATTTGTTGCTCAAGTACTGACCACAAATGTTCAATTGGGTTAAGGTCTGGGGACTGAGGTGGCTAATTTAATAGCACTTGATTTTAAATTCCTTTTCAGGATATCGAGGTATTTAAATTTGCCCATAGTGGTCTCAATAAATTCCATGTTGCCGACTCCTCCTGCAGACATGTAGCCCCAAACCATCACATTACCTCCTCCATGTTTTACGTTTCCACACAAATTTTCTTTCTTTAGCTCGGTATTCGCTTTCCTCCAAACTATTTGTCTGCCATCAGAGCCAAATAGGTTGAACTTATTTTCATCACTGAATATTATGTTTTTCCATAAATCTGGACCCTCATTTACGAAAGTTTTTGCAAACTAACCGTTTTTTTTTCTATTTGCTTCTGAAATAAATGGCTTTTTACCGGCTATTCTTCCATTTAAACTAGAGATGGGCAAAATGCCTCATAACACGTGAGGCATAGCTCCTTCTTACAGCGCCTGAAAAAAGCACAGCATAGTCTATGAGCGAAAGCTTTCGTTTGAATAAACTTAATGAAATACGAAGCGAACAGTGTACTGAGAGTACGGCGTAATACTGTAAAATGTTCTAAAAAAGAGCGATCAGTGGTGTGTCATGAGGCATTTTGCCCATCTCTAATTTAAACCATGGTTTCGCAATGTTCTTCTAATAGTTTCTTTGGATATTGGTTTTTGGATCAGTCCTCAAATTATTAATCGGCTTCTTTGGACATTTTTCTGTTTCCTGTCGAATGTATTCCTCATCTTTAACTGACAGGAACTTTTTTCGTCCGCGTCCCGTTTTATTAATATAAGTTCCGTTATTTTTCCATTTGTTGACTACAGTTCTTGTTGAAGAAAATGATCTCCCAACTATTTTTCCTACTTCTCGATATGCTTTTTTTTTTATTTATTTATGTACAAATACTTATTATTATTTTTTTTTTTAAAAACAACTCACTTAACTCAACTAGTCACTAACGTTCACCTAAAACTCAACATTTGTAAAGAATGAAAAGTAATTGAATCATCAAATTCTACGAAATAACTTGTTAGATGCACGTGTGTCTTCAATTTTGTGTAGCTCGCAAGTGGTACAGTTGACATCAAAATAGCAAACTTTGTGATAGATTCGACTTGTTTTGTATTAATTTGGTGTACATTTATAAAGAAGATTACGCACTAACAGAATAAAATGCCAATTCGATAAATATACTACAATTGTAGTAACATTGAATAATATTTTGGCATTTATATAGATTGTGTCTTCAATTTTGTGATTATGTGTAGATACTTTTAGCTAATAAATTTGCAACAACTCGCTTGAAGCAAATCAAATAAATAAACAAAGACTATTTGTATCTGTTACTACGTTCGAAAATATTCCCTTGTAACTGATTGCAGTTCCGCCAATGAATTGTCATAACAAACATTTCCGATGAAAAGGCTAAAGTTACGCGTTCAGTTCGACATAAAAATAGATGACGGTTCAACTATTGTTTACTTGCGTTCAAAATCCGTTTATTTACAGAATGCTGCGCAAAAGTGTTAAGTGGATTACTTAAGGATTATACCTCATACAATAACGGATGTTGACGTTGTTGTATTGTCCGAATTTTCTCATAGGTTTTCAAACAGTTGGCATAACACGAAAGCAATCTGCTGATTACGTACTAGAGTGCCAATAAAAGATATTTTGCTATTACTTGATTACCTAGAGAGCAAGTAAACTTGACGCAAGACAATAGTAAACTATCTACATTTCTCAAACCATTACAAATATTTCAAACATCACACGTTTCTTACCAATGCTAAAACCATAACCTGTTACTTATCAGTGTATTTCAACATCTTTCAAGATACTGCAACACACCATCTAACATTCATTTTTTTCCCAAAAAATCAATCGAAGTGCAATGCCCGCATATGAAATCGTTTTTATTGCGGTGAACATATCTAATTTTCTCAAAAGAAAACTTGGAATGCGCCCAATAAATTATGCTAATAGCACAGCAAATTCTCAACGACACGACGTAAACTCCGATGGAAAGTGTTTTTTGATTTCTCGCCAAGATTCACGATAACAAAGTGAATAAATGACCGAAAACGAGAAAAACTATGGATTTATGTTGCAATACTGCAAAAGCTGTCAGACGCATACATTACAATGTTGCTCACTAGGAATAGTTGCTGAATGAATGACATTTTCCAATTTCGCTGGAGACGCAGTGATGGATGAAGCAATATTTTTATGAGAAGAAATGAACAAGCAGTAGGATGAGACGGTGGGTTTTGGCGAAAAACGCAGCTATTTAACTTCGTTTATTGTTTATACGATGTGTCATATTCGAACAATTAGCCTGATTTATTGCTTTTGCGGTATAAGCTGTTTGAGTACACGTGTTAAATGTTTATACCTTTTCACCTGTATGATTTCTTGCATAGACGTGGCCTAGCGACTGTTTTGAATGGAAATCTACGGAATGAGTGATTATGATTTGCCTTAGTGAGTGGCGGGCGAAGGAGAAACATACTTCAATGGTCATTTTCGAAAGAAAGTTGTATTCGAATATATTGTAATGTCTAATTACTTTTACAGCAGAATATTGACAGCTATCAAAGAAATATGTATATGAGTGCATTTACTGCAGGTTTGTAAAAAAAAGGTTCAATATCAGTTGAAATTAAATTCAGCATTTTGACAATTGGTGTATTAAAAAAAAAGCACATCAATTTTGGACTTTTTTATTTTTTGATTAAGTTATATGGATCAAAAAGTGTTGGCATGAGTCACGTCACGTCAGTCAGTCTAAGTCACGTTCTGGAGTGATTTGAAGAAATTGGAAGATCATCGACGAGAACAAAGTTCTATTCTTGAATCTTTGGTATAATCTATTTTATTTATGTTATATTTAATTTGGTTATAATTCAGAACTTTGTCGTCAAACGATCTTGATGCACTGTTTTGCAATGGACTCGGCGTAAAATAGTTTGTAGTCGCGAGTAAAACAAAGATCGATCACAAAATCTATCCTTCCTAGATGATTTTCGGGTTCAATTAGCAAAAAAAAAAAAACTACAAACAGTATCATTAATCAAAGTATCCTTAATGTTGAATACTTGAAAAAAAATAAACCCATTTAAAAATATAATACCATATATTGTGTAGAGCAGTTGGACCCATTCTACATCGATTGGAGGGTTTTCATTTCGTAAAAAGGGGTTTTCTATTTCTTTTAACTTACAATTACACGGGTTAATGTAATTTCATACAAATTGATTTCTCATTTACCATTTTCCTTAGATTGCGCTCAATGTAGCTATTATATACTTTCAAGTTTGTACCACTTTTTTCGACTGAAGCTATTAACTATGTCGACTGAATGGGATTCTGAATTGGAAAGGCTCTTGATAAATAATTACTTTTCATTCGCGACTCATATATGACTTGTAGTTTTCGTTATTACTGCTCCTAGGTTTTCGTTTGTTGCACTCTTTATTTCGTTTATTTGAATATTATTCTGGTGTTTGAGTAGGACAATTTTGAATAGGAATTCGTCAGCGTTTTGTGAGTAAAATATGTATTAACTTCAATCCCAAGTTCGTGATGAATTGAAGTAATACTACTTTACTTCCACTTTTCGATTTCAGAAAGAGCTACCGAGATATACCTTTCATGTTGACAAATTTATGTGAACTACGCCCACGTTGGGCGCGCACACATTATTCATTTATTCATCGAGCTATTTCGTTTTTTCACTTTGTAAATTTTTTCGATATCTTAGTTTGATTACTATCAGCTGTAAAAAAGGGAACATTGTCCTATTCATATGGAGCCTTAACTCAATTTTGCTATTGTTTGACATATTTTATTTAGACTGTGGATGTTACCATCCACACCATGGCTGCAGTTGGGTGAGCTTTTGTTACCGTCATTGTCTGCTACTTGCCTGTAAACTTGCCTTCAGTTGCGTTTTTTGTTTTTTATATGTCGTTTGAAAAAGGGGAATCTACAGTTTATAAGGTACCCACCATATATTATAAGTTAGGTTAAGAATTTCAGACACATGATACGTACATATTGACATTAGGCTACGATCTTGGTATAGTTTTAAAACAGACCTAAGACACATTAAGCTAGTACATTTGGTATAAGTCATATTTATAATCTAATTGAGGCCCAGTAAAATGTTTGTTTGTTGTTAAAAAAAAGATACCCATCATTCTGCACAAGACTCGCTATCAGCAAATGATTCGCCCAAGTTGAAGCATCTTTTATGAAACCCCAACCAGGGACAGTGGCAACCTTTCCTATTTCTTTGTGAGACTAAGCAGTTGGGAAGCTCTTGCGTAATGAGAGAGACGATTTGCTCCTGATCCTCTGGTTGCAGCGGCTTTTGGAGTAAGCATAGGCTATATTAGCCGTTTCACCGGAAGCCAGGCTTAATAAACTAAAAGATGTCTGGAAAAATTGCCGACGATTTTAATCAACCCAATCACTTGCAGTCACCGTTTCCGCACAACAGCCAGAGGTGGCCAGGCTAACAAAACAAGTAGCCACCGTCACTAATTTGGTTAACAGGCACGTACGGGTACAATTGCAGAGTGGATTTCGCACGAGATCTCGCTCACGATCGCAACAAACAAAAAAAAACAACAAATAGAAATAAATCAAAAAAATAGAAATTATGAACCTTTTGTAGGCGCTGAGTGCCTAAAAGTAGGCAAAGATTCTTTTCAAATTTTAATTTGTCATAACTTCTCACATAAACATTTACACAGCGTAAAAACTACGCAAAGCTTGCTCAAACTAAACACAAATGGGGTTTCAAAACGGTGTGGGCAACCCTGTAGCTAAGGCAAGCACGTGAAAAAAATCCTTCAAACCATCGACCCTCCTAAAAAATTGTTGCTTTTTGACAAAAATTCAAATTATTGATAAATTTTAACCTTTGTCCACCATGTCAATTAGAAATTTTCAAAATTCCGATTTGCACAAGAACGGCAACCCTTCACCAAATTACCTCTTTTTTCAGCACTCGAAACTTTTGTTCACGAGAACTGACGACCAAACAATCAGATCATTATGAACTTTACAGGACATATTGGTATTATGTAGGACCAGGTCTGATAGAAATAATTTGGAAATGCGGGCAACTCTGCGGTGGTGGTGCCATCTTGAAATTTCACTGCGAAAAAACTACTCTTCCGATTCAGCCAATCAATTTTAATGAAATTCACACAGTATTTGAAACTTACTATAAGACATATTTGGTAGGAATTTGACTGGAAAATTAGAAAAATGCTTCCATTCTATATTCAGGTGCAAAGCATTGACAATAAAAATAACGAGCCATTGTTTAAATTCGGATGGTAGCTTCAAAGAACATTTAATCGCTGAAAATTTCGATGAAATCCTCGGATTAGAACGAAATTCAAAGGGTAGGTTGATTTAAGCATGAGTTTGTTATGGTAGACTTATTGCTGGTGCTGCCAGCACTGAACAATTTCTTCATTTATGTTATAAGAGAAATGGTCTTTGTTAGTTTGGGTGAGAAATGGTTGATATGATACTACAAAAAAAGTATTACGTCTTTCCCCACTTTTTGGTCACTCAATCACAATTCAAAAAAAAAACTTAAGCTCAGTCGAAATGAAAATCATACTGCATGCTGCTAAGCTATTGTATATATTCATGTATTTGGAGCAAAAAATTGAATTTTTTCAACAAAAAACTAGCACTTGTGTACTATTTGTTCTTTCAAAAGTAAATAAAACGTAAGAGTTTTTATTAGGACGCAAGTGTATGTGTAATGAATGGTACTTTAATTTGCCTACTTACCAAGAAACTGTGTCAATGCTGCAAGAATAAAATTGACATTAAACTTTTGCACTGCTGAATGCATTTCTCTTGTTTCTATGTTTTGTATAGACACCGTATGAGCATATAAATAATTGGCACGAAGCAATAAATATGAACAGGCAAATATAATGAAAATAAATTCTTATGTACTTCTACTGTCTTCCTCGCAATGAACACTCAAGTTTTTAGATTGACCCAAGTACTAGAAAATGGCTAGATTGTACATTAACCTACTAAAGTTGTAAAAGGTGGAATCTATGAATATGTGTACATATACATAAATATACAAAACTACTTATTCATCTACAGGTCTCGGCAAATTCTACGGAAATTTCACTCTCAGCCTAAAGTAATTTCTATAGATCATAGATGTTAAAATGTCCAACAAACTAACATATGTACATATGTAGTCTTTTCTTTACCCTCCGGCATATTGATGCTAATCTTTTCGCTAAAGTGCTTTTGTGTCGGAATTTCAAAAGGTGCTCAGCACTTGTCGTCGTTTACGCGTATTATTTTCAACGATAATTTTACGTAACCGTTCAGGTATGTGTGCTAGATACGAGCTCGGAAAGAGATAAATATCCGGAAGCAGGAAATTGGGTTAAGACTACTCTCAAGTGTTTACGTTCCGAAAAGTAATATGTAATAAAAAATAATTGAACGAATCGAATTGCTCTCATCAACTGTAAATATCAAATATATCGATTTCGATGCATTTACTGTAGTAGGAACTGCCCCAGCATGAGATCAATTTTTTTCAACCGTACTGCCTATAATTTTTGTATTCATGTAATACTTGTTATTAACATCGATGTAATGTAAGTGAGCTGGCTAAACTCTTTGTATTATGAAATATCGATTGGCATAGTAGTATGTAAGAGCTATGGTGCGTTTTTCAATGTAAACATAGAAAAGTAAAAGAGAGATATAGAATTTTGTTACAATGTGCACTTTTTTTTTTAGATTTGTGCATAATTAATACTATGTAAGGCCTAATGAGAACTCAGTTCGTAATTTATTTATTTATTTATTTATTTTCAACCAAACAAGGCATTAAAAAAAACACTTACAATTAATATTTAACAATTTATATAAATTTGTACAATACACAATAATGAAAGAATTTTAAAAATATAACCATCTTTGGTAGGGCATTGGACGTCATGAAGTGAGCACCTTAGTCAGAGCAGTTTTAAGCCTAGGTCGGGAAATGGTTGGGGAATAGTATTTTGAGAAGCTATTAGATATTTTGCAACATCTATTGATTGGCTCATTGTTGGCGTAACTGTGTGGGTCGGTATTCTTTCAGTAAACGTGTGTGCCTCGTCTGCCTTATGGCAGATCTTATTGGACAGGGACACAACATTGATCAAGCCCCTAATAACATCAAAAGTAAAGTAGGAGCATATGACTATCCTCCGCGAAGATAAACTTGATAGATTCAAGAGACTTAGCCTGTATCTGTGTGAAGGTAGATTATCGAATTCGTAAGGATTATACAGATCTCTCAATGCAAATAGCAAGAATTGCTTCTGCACCGATTCGAGCCTATCTCTACGGACATCAAAGTTAGGGTGCCAGACAATACATGTAAATTCAAGCAATGGCTGAACTAGAGCTATGTATAAAGGCTTCGTGACCCATAGGTTTTTGAATTCCTTCGCACGTCTTTTGATGAATCCAAGCTGCTTATTAGCCTTGCTTAAGACTTTGTCATAGTGTAAATTAAAACGCAGTTTTTTATCCAAAGTAACCCCGAGGTCGATGACATTGTCAACATTATTGATTGCAACATTATTGAGGCGGTAATCAAAATGTCAACTTAAAGTAGTGTTTCTCCCTTTTTCATACCAGTTAATTCACATGGATTTTATATCAGTTATATAATTTTCAAATTGTAACTGAGCAATATCAACCTTTATTTTGCAGGAAACACTAATGACTTGACATTTACTGACATGAATGTCAAGATTATTTTGTTTGCACCACTGCTCAAGAGAGAGAGCAGTTTCGATTGAAGGAAAACTGAGTCTGATTTCAATTTAATTGTGTGGTACATTCTCAAATCATCTGCATAAAAACAGGTAAGGGATGTCTGATAAAACTTAAGAAAGATCCGATACGTAAATATTGAATAAAAGAGGCCCCAAGTGACTACCTTGGGTACACCTGATAAAACTTCAATTTTTTTGGACAGGATACCCTGAAACTTAACGTACTGCATCCTATTTCGAAGATAAGAGTCTAAACAGTTTAATAAGAGACCCGAAATACCAAATTTCTGTAGTTTGATTCGAAGAATATCATGATCAACACGATCAAAGGCCTTGCTGAAGAATCGATATCCATATCCTATGTGCTTCGTATTTATTAGCCTGCCAGTAGATTAGATGTACAATTTCCCGAGGAATAAGCTCAAAAATGAAATTGCACTATAAGTTTTGAAAGTTTAACTGGACGTACGCTACAATAGTTTCCAAGGTTTTTATTATTTGGAAATAGAGGATAAGTTAACTCGCCTAGCCTATGACCAATTTCAGCAAATCTAATTTATTTCGCTTTGAACCAGATAGAAGTCGATTTGTTTTCCATCAATACTTATTCCTTGTCCATAGTACATTCGCTCTGATAACTATGTTTCGGATTGCGTTAACCACATTACAAAACCACTGAAATTGTCTAGCGCTCATTTTGCAATCTAATTTATTGCAATTGTGACCAGGGCAGAGAGCATGAGATCATTTATACACTTTTCAGATACATATTCGTGCTTGTACACTTGTACCGCGAAACCAGTCAAAATATTCTATACACGGCAAACTAACACGTTACTGTAATCACCAGACTGCCGGGTACTCAAGGCTATTGGATTCGAAAGGAGTATGGAAGTAATCGATTTCTGTGCGAAGAAATAATGAAAATAGATAATTTGCAATGACGGAAGGCGTCAGCATATCCATCAAAGACAAAACCATAAGCGTTGCATGCACATACAATTCACACCGCAAAACAATCAAATCAATCGTCAATTTTTTCCGCTACAGTTTCATGCTCAATGGACAGTCCGGAAAAAAGATATTGTACATGAAATTCGAAGGTTCCGAAAACATTGAGTAACAATACTTGTTGAATGACACGAAACTGCAGAGAAAAAAACAAGTTCCTCAAAACGTGGAACAATCGCATGGTTAATTGTAAATTTTGACGAGACTAGAAAATAATTCGGAATTAGCGTTGATTTAACGCTCGTATCCTAACGAAAATTCGATTAGATTAATTTTTCATATTTCGATTGCGATACTAAAACTGCACGCAATGGTGGTGATAATTTATAGACGAGCGTCAATTTCTGAGTTGAAATGATGCGCGGCCTTGAAAGTCTTCGTCAAAGAGTTAGATCTCCAGCTGTATTCGGAATTTGTACTTTTACGGATGACACCATTTTATTATAAAATTAATGAAGCATGACCTTTCGTAATTTTCAACTACGGGCGATCGAATGAGTCAAGGCGCAGATGATTAGATAGAATTTTTTGCCAGACAAGATGGAAGCGAGTCTTTGGCAGATGACTGTTAATATTTCATTTATAAATTTTTTATCACCATAATAATTAGCACTGCACTACTTGTAGAGGTCCATGTCGTATTGCTTTCCAACAAGCACTCACGGTTAAGAGAGCTCAAGGCTGAGATGTTTTTAAATAAAAAGATGAAGAAATTGATTTGAATGTAATTTATCAATAAAAGGTGAAAAATTGAAGACAAATAAGTATTTAATACTCAGCTGTTAGCTGATAAAATATTAAAAATCTAATGGTTCTCATGAGTGTTCAGAAAACAGGCAAACAAACCCTTTTAACAACACTGCAATTACTGTACATTTTTTTACGTTTTAACCTTCTTTTTGCTAATAATTGCACTCAAAGCTGTGTCATCTCTCAGCTCATTCTCTCATTCTCATTCATTTCGCCTGGCTATGGATTTGTTGCACAAGAGCATGCAAAATCAAAATTAAACTTTCGGAGAATAAGCAATTTTGAAAATAATGAAATAATTACAGACGTTTTTCATCTGATACTCAAATTTATTATTATTGAAAAGCATGAGATTTCGTGAAAACACGACAGAAAATTTTATGAAACAGGGAAGTATTTCACACGAGCTTATTAGATATAGTATATGTAGCTTGTCGAGTGCTAAGTAAGCTAACAGCGCGTGTATTACATGTTTCAAATTTAATCATGACCACAACAAAGTCTATGAAAGATAAATGGGTAAACTCCTTCTATTATGGGAAAAAACCACTTTGATCTTCAAATTACGCTTGTTTTACGGCAATGCAAAAGCTGTCAAAGTGGCCTGAGAATGTATTGATAATTTTTGAAAATAATCTGGTGTGAGTATGTGTCTAAACTTATCTTGCATCTCTTTCTTTTCCATACGATTCGATGAAACTTTCCAGGCCCAGTTCTTTTTATAATCAGCTGATCAACAATACAATATCAGGCCGGATCATTGGAATTTTTTTTCCATAAACATACATATACGGAGCTTACTCGCTGTTTAGGAACGAACATTCTACGCTCTGACCACACATACGGCTTCGAGTTATGCTAACTGTGAGTTGGGCTAACTGTGAGTTGGGCTAACTGTGAGTTGGGCTAACTGTGAGTCAAACCAAGAGTCAACTGAGTAATGAAACTTATCACGTTGAACAGGGGCGCACCCAAGTTAGGGATATAGGGGATAAACTTGGCACCACGATTCCAATGACAAGTTAGCATTACAACAAGTTAGCGTTCGTTCTCTGTATTAAGAAGAGTAAAATATTACTTATGAAGCACTACAGGACAACACCGGCCACAAGATGTCCTAAACAAATTAGCGAGGAAATAAGCAAGGTGACTTGATTTCATTTTGTAATCCTGAAACTTCATTGAGCTCAATGAACTCTAATTTTTCTTTGAATCTCGTAATCAATTTGTTTGTTTTATCGGTTTCCAATAAAAATACATTTTTTACTCTAATTTATCATCTTGTAATTAATTTATCTAGTATACCGACAGTTTCAAGTATATAATGTGTAAATTGATATGTAAATATTTACAGCTTATGAAAATTTTTATACAGCTTATGCAGATGTATTTACAGTCAATATAATATAAGAAATTTTTTAGGCAATACTTTCTTTAGTATATTTTTTCTACCACAACAAATCAAAATCTAATCAATAATCTTGATTATAAGCTATAGCCTCAGCTTTCTTTCTTCAATTAATATCTAAGATTGCTAAAGTGAGAATGATTAAAATATATATTCAAAATACAAATTAATATTCAAGTGTCAAGCATATACGCTATTTATAAAATTCAATTAAATAGTGGAATAGTGGTCTCAAAACAAACTTTCTGGGTGTGTCCCTGTCACGTTCCTACCAGCTTTAACCTCCAGACATAATAAGGGCTAGTGAGGGTCTACTATTCTTTTACATTCAGCCTAAACTATCCACAAGAGATAAGGCCGGGCGACAATATTTGTGTATTTTATCGAATATGTTTTTTTAAAGTCTTATATATTTGACAGTTGTCTTTACCCTGGAGCTTTGATGTACGCTACATTCAAACCATACCAAACAGCGCTGATTTTATAACCAGCTTGTATATTAAAAAAAGCTTGCCGTGTTTAGTTTCTTGACCTTAATTGAAAGAACCAAAGATTTTATGATACAATTACAAACTGGGTGTCTTTTTTTTTTTTCATATTTTAAGTTCATTTTAAAATGTGGTCAATAGTTTGCTACCATACTATTATTTAGCCCTCAATTTAGTTCTTGTGAATATTGGCAGCTCTTGCATAAGATAAAAACCATGTAGGTTGCATCTATGCCTATTTTGATTTTCCGTTTGCAGAAGTTTCTCAGAGGCGTATTACTGGAGAGCTAAAAAGCTGATGTTTTAATATAAAATAAAACGTTGTCTTTGAAAGCTTTTACTCTTAGGCAGGGAAAGCAGACCCACTTATTAACTTAAGCAATTAAAAAGAAGCTGTCCATCAGTTTTGTTGAAATGTTAGATTTTTGGCAGCGCCAAAATATAACAAGTCAAATCTACAGAGCGCAGAATCCGGATCGTAGCATAGCGTGATAATTATAACAGCAAACGCAAAACACATAGTACTCTGTCTGAGCTATAAAATATACATAGCGAAAGTCCCCATACATTAAGGAAATTTTTATGCAGATAGTTCTCACTACTTTGAACATAGTTTCGAAGCATATAATCATGAATTTGAATGAATTAATGTTGTCTTTTGGGTAGAGTATTAGCTTTCAGTGTCCGGGGTCCCTCCTGGTTTGAATATGGATCTGGGCGATCGTCCTAATCTTTGATTTTTAACAAGGTCTATAATACATGGCTTTACAAACTATAATGCCTAACGCCTGCTTCTACAAATTTTTTGCTACGCATTAATTTAACGCGTTATAATTGATCAGAATCCTGAAATCAATTAAGTATACAGAGAGAAGTATATAAATTATAGTTTTTGGTCCTATGCCTTCTCTCAATGCTCTTAAAAGGTTGTCTGTTTGAGGCAATTTTTTGTCAAGTTACATAGGTTGATACTGGTAAAAATTGGTTATTGCACTAGAAATCAGGGTGCAAAATGATCTTAGTTGCCATTATATTATTTTTTCGTGTAGATCACCTTCTGACAACAGATTCTGCTAAAACTGCAGCCCTAGAAGGTCAGCGAAGGAATTTGTTCCCTCAGATTTGTGGTACTTCGGGCCTTGAAAATTCTAAATTGGTTGCATTAGCAGCTTGTTTCTGCTAAAATGCCATAATATGTTTTCACCCAGTACAATGCTTTGCATTGGTGTCATTTTCTTGTCCTTCAATTTGGCTGCGAGTAACGTGGTTAGCCAATTTGCATCTTACTTTAGTCTGAAATCGATTGTGCTCCTAGTTCCTCTCCAGATTTAACACAGCTTCAAGATTTCGTAAGAACTAAATCCATCCTTCGTGTGAATAGTGACTATGATGTCATTTTAGCCTGTAGTGATATATCAGCAAACAGTTCTGCTGACTCCTCTAAGTCCAATTTTGCTATTTCATCCAGATCGACTCTGAAAGCTTCCTAGGGCCTTTCGGAAAATTCACGTCTTCGTCCTCATCTTCAGCTTGTTATGACAGATTGTAACGTCAGCAGAGTAGCTGAGCTATTCTAACAGTTTGAGACATACCAAAACGATCTGTCCGAAATCGATGGCTTCGCTACGTAACAAACTTACGAAAAATCAAATCAGAATGTGACTTCGTCAACTGTTATACAGGCGTAGATAACACGGCGTAGATAACTTAATTCGGACAGGCTCGACTTGGTATGACGTCACATTCTGTTATAACAAGCTGAAAGCTGAAGATGTCAATTCGCAAAGCCCCCTAGTTAGTAATGTTCTTTCGTCTTGGTAAATTGTCAATGCTACTGTTATCTTTAGGGACAAAAATGATTTAGGGACATTGATGTGCATTCTTTTTTGTATTTATTGATACAGGCACAATTAGCTTCTCTCGCGAAATTGCACTCGAATATTATACGAATCGCCTCAGAACCATACACTGAGCAAAATTGACAATATTTTAGACATAGATACCGTTTTTTAATCTTATCAGTGTGAAGAGCGTTTTTTGTCGTCCAGTTTCAAAAACAACCCTCTAAACATCGGGATGTCTTCAATGTTCCGTTTGCTTAAACAATACCCCCTTTACGTATGTTGCGCAGGCATGATGACCTCTAGTTTAGTTTTTCGCTTCTGGTTTTGCCATGCTCTCAAGATATATCTTTTCAGAATATCTCACGTTCAAATAAAATTTATTATTAATTTCTCATTTCGTTTGTTTTACTCAATCTCGTATATGAATTTCATCAGTGAAATTGTTCTAATCACATAAATAATAAAATTAAATAATTCTTAAATTTTATTCTAGTTTTGAATGATTGAATTTGCTCGTCAAAAATCTTGTCCAAGAGATTTTTCAATGAAAAATAGCCTTGCCTCCAAATAATCCTGTTGACCTCAAAGTATAAAGAAGTAAATAATAGTAAACTGAAAAAATGATCAAATCAAGGATTTAATCGAAGGTTTTTATCTTGGAAGGGTTTTCATTGGGTTAGTATTTACTCCAAATCTGCTAAAAGTAGTCCCAAGCACAGGCAAGATTGCTCTTGTCCGAAATAATTCGAAAAAAAATATATTGCATTTAATAAATCATGCAATAAATAAATAATAAATATATTGCATCAATAAATAATTAATCGCTATGTGAACTATAAAATAACGAAGCCACGAAAAGAGATATTAAACCAATATGTAAACATTTGCGAATGTAATTAAATCTATTTTCTAGCTCTCTTATGCAGACATATGCCATATTCACCTGTAATATGATTGTACATCGAACAAGGATATGATTTAATACTTATTCATTTATCCATAAATTGACTTGATTAATTAATCCACTTTTATCAATTTCATCTATAAAAATTCCATTGTGTTTGCTATTTCCCAGAAAATGAATCGTATTAGATAATGTATAATTGAACAACAAGCTAACAACTTTCCCATCATTTTAATTCTATGGAGCAGTAAACAACAAGAGCTTTCGTTCAAGATTAGAACCTACTGCGATCGTATAACAAGCAGAAATATTTCAAGGAGATCGAGTTTTGCTTGTAACGACTGTCGACTCCAAAATACTTTGCATACCTGTTTGCTAAGAAAAAAAATCTATTTACATACACAATACTATGCTGCAGGTCGCAATGCGTATCTAAGCAGCTTGACTGGCTGAAGCCGACCATTAAATCAGACCAACATGCTACAAAGATACCACTTAGCTAAAGCTTAGGAACTATTAAGTATCTAGGAGTAGTCCAGTCAAAGCCAACTGGCTTTAGTATCACTTGTGGTCCGCGCCACTCCTCCGTTACTTGCTGGCTAGAAAAACCTAGCGATGGAAAGGGTGAAGACAAGTTGGTCTCAGAATGATGAATGCATATGAAAGGAATGCGCCACGACATGAACTAGTCGAACAGCATGATCTCAGTTAAGTACTGTTTTGATATGCATTCGTGATTTCCTATAATTTGATGCTTTGAGCCTTCACTTTTGGCCACATGGCTACTTCTATTGCGTTGAAAGGCATTTGATCCGTATGCGGATGGCAGCAGGGAAGAAAAACACAGCTGGAAGCAAGTGGACACAAAATGTATGATCAAGATGATAATATCGAATGCCACACCTACTTAATATCTGCAACGTGAAAGATGTTTGCAATGAAAACAAAACACCGGAGAGTTGCTTGTTGCAGTTAAATTTAATTTACTGAGTACGAGAGCCAAAGAGGAGAAAGATACATATTTGCATTTCCCGATCGGGAGCATTCTACAATCAGATACATGGTCCGGGTTCGTACTACCGTTGTAATTGATATGTGGCTTTTTTCATTTCCACTTAAACACGATATCCACGTGAGATGGATAAGATATAAATTCTTCATGAAATTACCTTTGGCCACTAACTGTTCGTTAGTGGATGTTTAATTAGTTGGAAGATGCAAACAGATCGGTTAGTATTGAAAAATATGCAAAATATACGAGGTTAAATGAAGTATTTGCGTCTAAAGAAAGGCTTTAACATTGCATTTCCCTATACCTGCAATTTTCATCTTACCCCACGGTTTTTAAAATAGACTTGAAAAATAAATAAATCGTTGAATACTACTTCGAATAATGCGTCTTGTTATAATTTAGTAGCATTTTTCATTAAGATTATGATCCAATTGGAAAAAGCAGCTGGATCATTATATCTTGAAATTTGCCAAGCTGTTAACATTGAATTGAAAACAACCAATTAAATTTGAAATTTTAAAATTCAAATAGAAAGATGTTTATTAGTTTTGTAACTACCAAAATTGGAATGGGTGGGATTCAAGAAAATACAAATATATTTATAGATGTAATTAATTTGTTAACAATTCTTCTTTGAACGCATTGCTCTTTCGTTTTCTGCACTTTTGGTGTTCATATACTATAATTTAATTAAAACTAAATAAAGTATAATAAGGCGGTGAAATTTAACCATAATTCAACACAGATATGACATCAAAAATTCAAAGAGTTACTTTATTTCATACGTTAAAACGCATCCTCTTAACTTATTTTTAAAAATGCGTAACGAAGGCGGAAGAAGTCAAGCGTAAAAGTGGGGAGTAAAAATATACATAAGTGCGAACAAATGGTACGTTGAGGGTAAATGAAGGACCTGGTAGAATGTACCGGGTCACGAACAGAAAACTGCGCTCTGTGGATATAAGTAATAGAACCAGTGATCATTTTATATAGGAGACATTCGTCGATTCCAGAGAAAGATCGTCCTTCGGAGAAAAGCAAATTACTCCGCAGTTCTCCGACTACAACCTTCCACCGCAATCGCCAACACGTGAATGTTAATAGCTGGTAAACGAAGACTGAGTTGACAGATCAATACCTATGCAACTTTACATAGCAGCAGCGCATTCTGTTGTTGGACACAGAAACTTTCGTTGCACATTGAGAACTTCTACAGATAAAATGTCTAGTTGGGTGCAGGGTTCTAAGCCTTCTTTTCCTCTTTAATCAAACTCACTTAGATGAGCTATAGTGAAAATAATTAATAATTAAAATAATTTTGCGCCAAAAATCTCGCCTATGAAATGTGAACCGGCTTCACTTCTCTTTTTTGTGGGGATCTCAATGTTTCCCAAAATTTTATTTTCATCCTTTTTAGTTGGTATATCATTTACTTATTCACAAAAACTTGTCAATATGCATTAATTTCTCCACGCTATGCTTATAAGGAATCCACTACCAAGTTCCATATCATGGCGAAAGATCGACAATTTTGGGACAAGCTCTTGTAGGAGTTATGTTACCATTTTCAGGCTTTTGTAATGAGAGACCAATTGAAGAGATCACTGAGAGATCACTTCTCTTTATTGCTGTTATCTCTTGACAAGTAAACTGGAAGATAATTTTCGTCTAGGAACTAGCAAGGTATACTCACGATCTTTGATACATTTTCAGGTTTCTAGTTTAGATGAGTAGTCCAATTACAATTGGGCTAAGATAGGAGCAATTTCTTATTCTGATTCATACAAGTCTTTCACAATTGATCTAAACAACAATTTGGGTTGCATAATTTGCAATGTACTAGAAAATGGAATGAAAATTTCATCACAGTGAATCTTTAGTTCCATCACAACTCATTGTCGATCTAAGACGTCATTACAGGGCCTTAAAGTATAAGTGTTGTGTGGAGTGATCCGCTTTGCGAGTCAAAGCTAGGTTTATTTAAAATTCGTCTCCCGTCATGATTGTCTCTTCATTGCACGGTCTGAACTAAGGATGAAACACGCTAGTGCTAGTGAATCAGGTATGACTTGGATACTCAAGCTTATTGATTCTATTGACTATTAAATTGACAGCAAATTATTAGGGAAATTCAAAAATGTTCAGCACACAGTTCAGGTATTCTTTAGGGCTCGCGTTTGAGTCCAATAATTTTTTTTTTCTCAACATTGATAACATATGGCAGATTTCTGATTCAGTAGAATTTTTTCTGTTTTAGAGGCTTTAAATTTATTTTTGTTTTTTGCAAATCCCCTTATGCCATTTTGAACGGAATGGATCTAGGGCTGCACTTAATGAAAAAGCAGAGATGTATGGAGCAATCAAGTATAAAATGCTATGCTGATCTCTATGACCACAAACATAAAATATAACAAACTAGTAGAGTAATACAACAGTTGTTTTAGTCTTGAGTTACCAAAATATTGTTTTCGCGGCAGGTACACAGCCTCCACGTTTTGCTGTGACTGAACTTATTATTATCATTTTCCCTCTTAAAAATTCGCACTTTTTATCGATGAGTATTCTTTGATACGTTATATTCAGTTTGTACATTAGAAAAAAATCAATGTCGAAAATGACATGAATCATTAATCATAATCTTACGAATCGGAGCTTTCAATCAGTTACTGATCAATCTATTATATCTAGGTATTAATCAGCAAAAAATCTCTCCGAAACGTTAACGAACTTTAAGCTGATTATAATAATTATACTTGGAAAGTGATTGATTCTCATATGTTTCCACTTGTTTTCTATGTCTCCTTCGTTTTTTTCGCAAAAATTTACTGCAAACGGACCGTTGTGCAGATTCAGGTGAATTCTAATGTCATGATCAAGTTAACTTACCCAATGCTGCTTAAAATTATCTCTGCAATCAAAAAAAAAAATAGTTAGCATTGATTTAACTAAACTTAAAAAAAAAAGAATAAAAAAGAGAAAAAACGATACATTCAATCAAAAAATCATACAACAAGCAGTAAACAGAATCATAATTTTTAAACAAACATAAAATTTAGTATAAATTAGAGAAGTTATTCATTAATTTACGTTGTAAGATAAAACGCTTGTTCTTAAATTGATGTAAAAAGTATTTAACGAACGCGGAGTAATATTTATACAATTATGTTGTCAAGGCAAGAGGGAAACTTTAAAGGCAAGTGAAGATCTGCTAAAATGTTCCAGGCTACCAATGAAAAGCTGCGCACTGGAGATATAATTCACAGAACCATTAATAATTTTATAAACGAAACATTCATTTAAGAATAGTCTACTTTGACAGAAGGCCAGGAATTTCTCGAGTTGAGATAAGCATATTATACTCACAGTAGGGAATTCGAAATTTAAGGAATGATGAGCGAATAAATCTTCGTTTTACAAACTCAGAAGTTTCAATTAAATAACCATAATAAAGATTCCAAACTTGACTGCAGTACTCAAGGATATTATGCACGAAGTGAATTTACAGGCGTACCTAGGAAGAAATATCAGCGAAAGGTTTGAATACTCAAAGAATAAAATAGCACACCAGCGAAACCTCGGATGTGACACGCAAGATGTAGACGTCAAATTTAAGTTTAATATCGAAAACAACTTCGATGCCCTGAAAATTATCAACAGGACTGAGGAAACAGCCATGTATGGAATAGAAAAACGCGATGTGAGATAATTTATAGGCATAGAGCATCTGGAAGCATTCAGCAAAATTAAGATTAATTAAATTGATAGCGCACCAGTGCCCCAGTGCAGACAGATCATCCTGCAGCTGGGGGAAAGTCATCCACTGACTCGATCAATCTAAATATTTTAAGATCGTCAGTGAGCGTACAAAAAGGCACATGGAGTTGAAGAGAGAAGAAAGATCGTTTATAAGCAAGAGAAAAACCAGAGGGCCTAGAAGCGAGCCTTGTGAAGCACCAGAAGTAGCAAAACCAGATGAGAAAACGAGCAGTGGAATTGAACCAAGATAAGATGTTGAAGCTGTTAAAGGAGAATTTCATGGTCAAATCAAATTCCTCAATGTTTCATACCAATTTGTAAGTTTTCATGTGAAATCCATGTTTATCTACTGAAATTTAGAATTGTTTTTGCAATAATCTACTGTTAAATTGAATTATCTAATTAATATAATAATATAAATAATAATTATTAATTTTTGCAGGTAAAATTCGTAATTTTTGTAAGCTGTTGTCATATTTTTTCCAGTTGAATTCATACATTCTTAAGGAAAAAAGCTACGAACTAGACCCGAAAATGTTTTTTAATTTAATTCAAAAAGTTACGAATTTGATTCTACAAAAATATGAATTTAATTGAAAAAATTATGAATTCGGTTCAGAAAAATTACTAATTTGACCCGAAAATATAAATTAGTATCGAAAGTTTACGAATCTGATTTGAAAAAATATGAATGAAAATCGAAAATCTTATGAATTTGTACAAAAAATCTATGAATTCGACTCGAAAATGTTATAGTACAGCCATCTGCCTTGGTTACCTTTGACGAAACCATGTTGCTCAAAAGTGAAAAAGTTCCAATTATTGGGTATAATCTATTGCAAACAACCCCTTCGAGAAGCTTACTGAATCAAAATAGAAAGGATATAGGGCGATAATTGGAAGCACAGGACCAAACCTTGATTTTGAGGATGCAAAAAATATGAAAATAATAATATATTTATTATGAAATTATTTATGGATCGTATTGTGGATTTTACGACGCAACATATTGTGAAAAACAAATTGTACTGAAGAAAGAACTGTATTGTGAATTGTGCTGTAGATTGTATTTTGATCCATATTCTGCATTAGTATGTTGGATTTTGGTATATATGATGGATTGTTTTGCATTTCGTGGAGAATATTGAGGATCGTGTTAGTGAACGCATATCTGTTCAATCCACAATGCTAACCACGATCGACAACACTATCTACGATTCGTTTTTCGTTCTAAAATCCACCAAACAATCTATAGTTCGCTCAGAACACAAACCGTTCCACAGTATACTCCACTTCTACCATGCGTTTCACGATCCACACTTGAAACAATGTTCTGGAAACAATGTGGAATATCGAAATAATTGCGAAAGATGTACTTAGAAACGCAAGGCCCATTCTTTAATATGTTGCGTATCGTTGGGCGCATTTCGGACTGTATTGCTGAACGTGATAGTCAAAGAGATGAGAAACATTCTGTGGGCTGTAATGTGGATTGTACGGTGGATATGCCAGAACATTCTAAGATGCATTTCACTCCATAATGAATAACACTACAGACCTTGTTCTTATGCGGGGTTTATACATAGAGACGAGCGTTTCGTAGACAAGACTCAGCAAGACATAGGGTGAATTGTTTACTTAGGATATTGCACCATGCAACACGGACCAGGCACCATGCACCTTTCATAGGGTGAATTGTTTACTTAGGACATTGCACCATGCATCTTTCGACAGTTGTGAGCTGTTTTGCTCAGTTCAGTGAACGATGGCTGAGGTACAGGTTGTGGCTATTACAATTGCCTGGTGTGCGTTGAGTGATTTCAATCTGGGTCACGCAAAGACATGTTTGAAGTCCCAGCGAAAAATTCGAAAATGTGAATGAGCACATGCTACCCTCTCGAATCCCTTTGACTCGATGCATATAACCGACTTCGCTTCCAGCGGCTTCGGGCTAGAACGAGACGGTCATAAACACTCAGGCACAGCAATAAAAGGATCATTATACCTTCATAAAACAAACAAGAGCCGACGAGCAAACCATTTACACACGCGTGCTTGCCATGAAAAAAAACAGCCGAGAATAGACAAGGAGACCATTTACACCCAGACCTCGTCTATATTTGCCATTCCTCGGCGAGAATGTAGACCCGGCATTAAATGAATGTGGAGTTTATTTCGAATCGTAGAACTCATATAGATCACGTTACTCACATTGTGGATTGTTGTATATAATCAAAGTTGAATATTATTTATAGCGCCATGTACCACATTTTTGTCATTTCAAAAATTGTAGAATGCATATTGTAAGCTTTAAATTGTCAACCATACAATTCACAGTGTATTCCACAATTCAATGATAGAGTCCAAAATACGTTTCGAGAGCATATTCGATATATTTTAGGTTATGTTTTAATGCCCATTATGAGTCCTGTGATCTACAATACATTCTCCCGTTGGTACCGTCAACATAGTTAAAATGAATAAAGTGGAAAAAGAGGTACATAGCTGCTAGCTGATACGAACCGGCCGATGTAACTGAGAAGCTATGAATAACGCAGCTAGCATGTATTTAATATTTAAATGCCGTTATAAAACTAATGTCTAATAACAAATTCCGCGCATTCGAAAGAATGAGATTTAAATGTTAGCTATGGGATATATGTACGTATATCTCAAGTAACATTCCGAGCTATGGAAATGGTATGAAAGACAAGAAATTTATTTATTTATATTTA
This sequence comes from Nemotelus nigrinus, assembly GCA_947369275.1. Classification (NCBI taxonomy): domain Eukaryota; kingdom Metazoa; phylum Arthropoda; class Insecta; order Diptera; family Stratiomyidae; genus Nemotelus; species Nemotelus nigrinus. The sequence continues at coordinate 22,677,235 of OX376373.1, forward strand.
TTTATCTATATGCACTAGCTGCACATAAAATCACCGTTTAGCTCAGTATGCATACTCGAATTCGTTGTAGATTGCCAGATACATATGCACAAACAAACTCTGCATGTTCTTGAGTAACTCTTCTAACCATCGCTGGAATCATCACTAAGAACGCAATGAAGGTCGATATTGTAATAAGAAACAACACTAACCTACTTAGCAGAACGGCTTCAGACCTGAACAGATAATAAAAAACGGAATACCAAACATAAAGATACATGCAAGTGCAAGAACACATGTACGAATATGTACAAACGATTCTGTTCATCAAAATAAAGATATAATGGTGGATTCGTCTTGTTACATTTATCTCAGCCAGAAGTCAATTCGCAATGGTAAAGACTGTAACATATTTTTTTTTGCAGATACAGATTGTTGAAATAGCATTTAATCTGTTGCTCCTTACGTCCGTAGCACTGTCTGCGATGACGAATGAAAAGAACGAATGGAGAACAGTCATCGGAACACATATGTACAGGTGATCTGGCAAACATACGTATTTTTTACCTGAATGAATGTTTTGAAGTAGAATTCTGTTATTCATTTGTGGAATATATTGGATTTGATTTCATACTTTGTTAACCGGATATTTAGTTTTTTTTTCTTTCTTCTGAGGCTGAAGATTAAGAAGATAATCGAACCTGTTAAACAGCTTTTTTTTTGAATTTTTTTTTTTACACTTACCAACTAAGTGCTGAAAAGTTAAATGTGTTAATGAGAATCAAAAGGTGTAAGTGTATATTCGAAAAATGTTTTCATCTTTATCTTGAATGTTCGGTACTAGCAAGTTTATGATAGATACTCGGTATCTGGGATAGTCATAGATCGCGTTGAAATGAGTTTAGTTTATGCAAATTTTATTGCTCTCGCACTGCGGTCTGTTTGATCAAAGTGGGCCGTAGGAGAAGATAATTCAAATTAATTGATTCATGAATTCAAAAGATATTGTGTAGTATATCTAAGAAGATATTGCGTCATACTATTCTCACTGTGAACCATTTTCTTTAAGCTATTGGGACGCCTATTAAAACGTGCATAGACTTTTTGAAACCAAGTAAGAACGTATGTGCAATCTACAATATATTTCCGTATTTCACCTGATTTGTGTACATGCGAGATTTGTAAGTACAGTTTGATTCGGTTCCACTATTCTGTCTGTCTAAGACACGAAAGCATATCAAATGAAGGTCATTCATGTAGCAAGACACACTGCATGGTGATTGCAGAAATATATTACTCAGCGAAAAACGACGATTGAATTTTGAATACAAGTACTAGTCACGCACCACAAATAGTTAATACTAATAACACATATATCTGATGATCACATTGAACTTTTTGCTCCGCTTCATTTGAGTATGAATGTTGCTAGGCCGATTCGTATCACAGCCAAGTGCTGCAACCCAATTCACCCGAAGACCCTTGGCATTTCGAACAGGTTCCAATGAATGTTATTAACGGTCTCACGTGTTTAATGATCGGTACTAAATAGTTAGATGCACATTAGTTAGTGCAATACTGTTGCAAATATTTTTATTGCATATTCTGTAGCTAGATTTGAATTTTATTGTAGGATAATATCTATGTAAATTCAAAGAGAATTTGAGGATAATTATCTGAACGCTGCTGTAAAAGGTTGGCTAAGAAAACATTGTGATATCGTTGTTAGACGATTGCAAATATTTTCGAATAATCGTAAAAAAAAAACTCAGACATTTTATAGATGTTTCGCACATGCGCACCCTACACGCTTGACTTGCAACTGGCAGAACGAAACGAAACTTTTGTATACACCTAAATAAGAAACACTAAAGTAAATATTGATTTTTCATCTTTTATTATATGTGCAAATTTCTGGAAAATATTAGCAATGACTGCGTCAGCATGTTAATATTAGCCTTTGAAAAACATGAAAATAATCCTGCCAAATCCCAAAAAAAAAAACCCAGACAAAACAAATTTCCTAGTTCAGTCTGATGATTGTTTCGGGGTTAGCATCAATGTAGTGGAGTTCTTTGGAAAGTATGAAAAAAGTGAAACAAGAACTTGAAGCTAGCAAACAAAGGAAGTCGAATCGCAAAGACAGTCTTTGTTGAATTTCATACGCACTTTGTAGCTAAAAGCCACATTTATGCAAACATTAAATTTTAGCGAAACGGTAGAAAGCGTAGTATATGATAAGCTGAGCGCATCTAATCAGATCAAATGCATAGCCAAGGAAGGAAATAAACAAATAAATAAATACACCCCTGCATTTCCCAGCGAACAGCTGTTTTTGATAACTTTCAATACGTTGCAAGTAGTAGCATCTACACTCCGAACTGAGAAGTTCCGGAAGCGCATTACCAGTGTCTAACGCAGAGGTGCCCTGCGTATCGCTTGTAGCTACCGCCCAGTCTCAGAAGAGGCTGTGATGGTGGTATCGGGAGTAATTCCGATCGACCTACTAGCGCGAGAACGCAAAAGAGGGTACCACGGAGCCACGGAGAGGTAAACTTTTACCTTTGTCAATTCTTGACAGGACACGGTTACTTCAGGAAATACCTGAACAGAATGGGTAAGCTGCCGGTACTGTGTGACTGAGCTCGATGATGCTCAGCACACATTCTTTATGTGCAGTCGCTTCGTAAGTTTGAGCCGCACCATTGAGTCCACGATTGGCCTGGCAACGCCTGAGACGATCGTGGAAGCAATGCCATAGCTTAAGAACTACATATAGCTCGCAAAGTACGTGAATTGCGAAACAATTGCGAGAAGTAGATAGCAATATCTAAGTCCAAGTTGGAAAAAGACACAAAGTACCCCGCCAAGCAACCCTGCTACGATCAAATACGTTTCTCCTTCCCACAAGGCAATTCACATGTGCTTTGCCAAAGAGACTATTTTAACGAATGGCGATTTATGCAACATTGATTTTCTTAAAGTATTTTCTGAGTATTAAAATGGTAAGCGATAAGGTAGTTAACGCGGAATACTACTTTCGATACCATATGGCGAGTAAAACGAATATCTCCGACACTTTTATGCAACCCAATACAGGGAATTTCGTTTGCTGCCAGTGAATGTTCGCTGCGCTTACTGTTTCTTGATGGGATTATTCGCACGCCAACACACTCTCACCTATCAGCTCACACGGATATATACATTCTCACCTGTCGTTTGACAGTATATTTTCTCACTTTCGCATGTGATACAGTGAACATATTTTCGTTTTATCTCTTTTTACGTGCCAGCTGATGGTAAATCCTTCACTCCCTGCCAATCTCTTCCATCAATAAATCACGTACTTTCAGCCCCCTGGCAATGCTGCGAAACGAGGAGAACTGGCGCGCAGTCTCAACATATATTGAGAAAGTGCTGCGCATAAAGCGGGAGGAAGGTTGCCTTACCGACCCATGAACTGTGGTAGTTTCTGAGGTCCGTGGTTACCGATGAGTGAGTCAGCACGACCGGGTTAAAGCAGTGCTTAGGCGGGTCTCGACTCGGAACTTCGTGGGCTTGTAGATGGTCCTTTTTTTCAGTGAGTCAAACCTCACATACCCCGAGATAATAGGTCACCCGGGTATCTGGTAAGCAGATTTTGTTTGCCATGCACACTAGGGGGGGAAGAAAGCCCGAAAAAGGTTCTCTAAGTAAGGAACAAAATCCAAAGGTATTTTTACACAAATCAGTTTGGGTCCGTTATTTTAAGCGCTAGCTGTAAAAAAAACAATTCCAATTTGTTTCTGCTTTCGGAGGCTTATTTCGCAAAACGATCGATTTTCCCGTATCAATTATTCTCTGCTTTGATAAGCTTTAGAGGCGATATAAGTTGTCTATGCTGATTTATAGGCAAGAAGGGAACCATAATCACAATTCAATAACCTTTACAAGTTCTTAAATATTTAAGTAAATTATTAATAGTTAAATATTTGATTTATATTTGATTTTTGATCTTAAGTGATAATTTTTTTTAGGCTATGATTTTTATTTTTATAGTTGTATTTAATTTTTTGTGCTTGAATCATAGAGAACTCTATCCTGAAGATAATGGATGGAAGTTCAGGAATACCATTTTGAAGCTTATTCAAACTCTGCTTCCACCTGCTCCAGAAATTTTGCTTGATACATTTTTTTTGTAATTGCACCAATAGCTGCAGCTTATACGGCTGCTGAAAAGTTGGGTTGTATTGCTCACCCCTTTGTGGTAATTGTCATGGTCAGACCTGGTTAAATGTATCACCCAAGATGGATAGCACCATTGATTACGATTCCACTGATGATTTAGATCCACCTTGTTTCCTGATTGAATCCATGGAAGTGTAGGAGACAACAGAATGGCAAGAAGAAGAAGATGATGAAGAGGAGACCATAAACATAGAAATAGAGTCCGAATAGGAATAATTGTTAAAATTATTAATTCCTGTTTAAAATAAATCAAAAAGAAAATTAACAAATTCATAATAATTTATTACAAAATAAGCATTTTGCAAACAAAAACATGCGTGGATTAGGTCTACTGGGCATACCACATTTAAAAAACGCCATTTGTACTCTAAAACATTAAAGTTACCAGTTTATGAATCAAAATATCTCAAAAACGATTATATTTACAAGAAAAAAATCGAAAATCTTTTTTGTAGGAAATTTTCCAAGCTACAAATTGAGTTGGTCGTTACTGAGATATTTACGAAAAATCACTTTTGGTGACCTTTGACCCCGTATAAAATGTAACGCAGCTCTCGGATCGATGGGGACTTTTGACATTTTTGATCAGCACGCCAGTATAAAGGTTTACACCAAAATCATTATTTCCCCTAATTTTTCCGAAGTTTCGCCTTTTTATGTCGAATTTCACTGGACTACACAGCTATATATGATTTCTCACACACTTACAAAAATAGATGCTTCATAAAAAAGGATACGTTTCATGCAGATTTTTTTCATTTCAGGTCGGCTGACCCACCGAGGTAAATATCGTAGATGAAACTGATTTGGTAAGTCTATTATATTTTTCAATGAACTTTTGTTAAAGAAAAGAAAATAAAACTTCAGTTCATCGTCTTACTAGCCCTGAGTAAAAAAATCCTTTCAATGACATATCGCCCAAGTATTCTATGTTCCCAACGATTTTTCGAGCTAAAGCTTGTTCATGCATTTTTTTGTTGTTGTTATGCGATACGATGTTCTCATGTCAGTAGCAAAAAACATATGATGGCGGCAATTCCAATTCACTTAGGCACACTCTGGTGGATTTTGATATAGACATAATATATTTTCGAGAATATAGGGTTTTAAAATATTTAATTTGCCCACTACGGATTACAATGCTCTCATGCATGCAAAATACGAAACCGTAGAGCTGTAAGTATCAAGCAATTTTCAAAGGGAAAAATATCGAAATATCGAAATGTAATCCAATTATATGATAAGCTTCCTATAAATAAAGTATCGATTGATTGTAATGCGAGCCAAACCCACGTATCGTCGCAAAATAATGTATATTCGATGTTATAAGCCACAGAATGTTATGTGGGTCGGTCGGTTACAATGACCGATGATTTAACCTTTTATCCACATAAAGTTTTTGCTGGAAGAAATGGGAAAATAGCAAAATGTTATTCAAACAACATTGTTCACATTTTTTGTGTTCAAAAATTGTGTATTTGTCATGTTTCTCAAGTGTTTATATTCAAAATCAGATGTGTTGTTTATATTCAAAATTAGATACAAGATAATTATACAAGGCACATTACCATGAAAAAATCTTAAATCCAATATTTTCGTTCTATGCGGATTTCATCACAATCTGGTAATTTGTTTCTTTTCCCAGTAAATTTCCAAGCGCTCTCCACAGAAAAATCACAAAAAAGTAAAATTCCTTAAACTTGTATCTATTGCAGTCTCCTTGGAACAGTTTCCCGAGCCCGAGTTGTGAATTTAAAACCGTACAATATTTTCGTATTCAGTGGAAAAAAATAGAAGATAACGAACCCAACTTTTTGAAAAATTCGTAGAATGGATAATGGAAAGGAATAAAAATAAAATTTTATAAGTCCTTGAAAGAAGCCACGTACGATTTATTGCTATTAGATTTGTTGCTAGCGGTGACAAACAAACCCAGACTGATTTTTCCATCGTCCTTAAATTAGATATTTTAAGTGGTTTCCTTTTGAACTGTTATGAAATGCAGGATTTCTTTAGGTTGAAGAGAACAGTTATATTTAAATACAACATTTTACATTATATGCAATAGTAATGGCATAAAAATCATGCAAGAGGAAATATTTTAAAAAATCAGAGCTACATTTTATTGAAAGTTCACTAGCATTAGAAGTTACTTTTAACATAAACCTGAAGAAAATCTTCTTCAAGTAAATGCTAAAATCAATATCATTGAAATTTTGAGTGCTCAATATGTACTTAATTTGGTGAAAAGTAACCGGTCTTGTGGGGCGAGAAATTTTGAAATCGTTTCGAGAAATTGTTTATATATAGTTTGCATATGTTTTCCTGAAAAACGAAAATTTTCAGAAGACTCGATGGTTTGAAGAATTTTTTCCAAGTATTTGCCAAAGCTATTAATCAAAAACCACTCAGTCAGATTTTTTACTAGTACCAATGTGTCGTGTCGAGTTCGTCATGATCTGATGACTCTGTCAGAAGTAATCACTGCTCAAAATATAAAAATATAGCTTTGATAACTTTCCCACACTGGGCACCAGCATTCCAAAATGTTTTTATGACTAAGTAAGCTAACAACATAATCAATTTTCATTTTCTCCTTAAATCACGTTGAATTGAATTTATTTTTCACTTTAAAAGTCTGAATTCAAAAGGAGTTGTACAAAAGTTTATTCCCCAGTTGACAGGTTAATACAATCAGATAGTTGTTTCTCGACTAAAGGTTTTAGTCAATTGATTTTACTCGAAAATCTACCCAAATCTGGGGAAGATTTTTGAGAGAATTTGAACGGAAAAGATAAAAAAAAACATTGTGAGCTCACGCAAGTGATTCCTGACCACCAGTTTGGTTTTAAGCGCAGGCACGGGACGCAGCACGCCATCTCATACCTGCACGAACAAATCGTGTCTAACTTGAATGAGCAAAACATTCCAACAGTAGTGTGTGTAGATATCGAGAAGGCTTTCGATTCCATATGGCACGAAGGTCTTCTGTTTAAGTTGATCAAGTTTGGATTCCCGGAAGAGATGATAAGACTTGCAGCGAGCTTTCTTACCATCAGGAAATACTATGTCAGCGCTAATGGAGCAGATTCGCTCAAATGACTTGTGACATCAGGAGTGACACAAGGTTCTGTCACTGGACCAATTCTTTACACTATATTCACCGCTGACCTTCCCATTCCAGTGGGCCAACCTCAAGTCCAACTTCTTCAATATGCCGATGACATGCTCTTATTCGCCTCGAGCCAAGATCCGCTCAAAGCAGCGAAGAGCCTGGAATACTCCTGGGCAGAATTAAGTCTTTACTTTGACGAATGGGGCGTCAAATCAAATAGCAGTAAAACACAGCTAAGTGAATTTCGCAATCCTTTGCACACTATTCGCCATAAGACCAAAGCACTCGCTGTGTTGTTCAGAACTTCTAAGATTACTCCTAGCTCATATCTAAAATACCTCGGAGCTGATTTTCACGAATTTCTGAAGTTTATTCCTTACGTGCGGCGAAAAATCAAAGCTGGCTAATTTGTATCTCAATGCATCAGACGTCTTTTTGCCAAAAAGATGGGCATGACCACCACAGCTAAATCCATTTGCTATCAGACCTTGATCCGGCCTATCCTGACTTATGCTTCTCCATCCTGGATTACATGTTCAAAGACTGTCATTGCCGAAGCGGAGATATTCAAAAGAAGAATCTTCCGCTTCTGCACTGGTATTTTTTACAACCCGGTAACTATTGTAAGAAGTGCCTGAAGAACATTCTCCTTTATCAGGAGTCGAGACTGAAGCCACTTAAGGATCGGGTTGTAGAATTAACAACAAGAATCTTCGGACAAACTGATGGAATTGAGAACGGACTAATTCGGTCAATAGGGTGTATAGATGGCTCCAATGAACCATTTATGCACCCCGCCAAGTCAGTGTGACAACAGCAGCTCATGGATGCGCTCTTTAGCTATGTAGGCCTTCCGTCGAATAGAAACGGCTAAATGTAAGACCTAGGTTAAGTTTTAAGTCTAATTAGGTTAGGTTAGTTATAATTAGGTATAGGACACTGTACACTGAAAAAAAACCCACATGGCGCCCAGAGCTATGTAGCATAGTGCATTATTTATGGTCCCATACGCCATGTACATAGTACTCTGAGCTGTGCAGTATGGCTCCCAGCGCCATAATGTCAGAATCTGCATAGCGTGTGGTCCTATGTAACATGGCGCAGCATTTATGGTCCCACACGCTATGTACATTGTACCCTGAGCTATGCGGTATGGCTCCCAGCGCCATAATTATGGCCCCACCCGCTATATTACAGAGTACCATGAGCCATGTAATATGGCTTCAGTTGTCATACCGATTCGGATGAATTGAGGTAAGTGCTTTGTTTTGAAGTCGAGCTTCTATTTAACTGTAATAAAATAATTCTTTTCAATTTGTAATCTAACCCAAGGACATTCGGGAGATTAGTTAAAGAATTAGCTTAAGCAAGAATTATTTCTTTCATGAGTTACGTTTGAAAAAAATCGATAAGTTTTGTTAGGGGAAAATAACGATTCATTCTCGAGTGATGTTACATGCTTATATCATTGTTATATTACATATCCAATTACTGGCCTCTGCGTTCTAGTTATCTCAAAATTTTCTTTTTTATCAAGCGGAAATATATTTCAAACCAACAATACAATTTTTGGTTCATAGTATTCAAGACGTAATTTGAAATTTGTCTGATTTTTGCATAGAACTTGGTGGTATTTATTTTGGTGAACTTGGGGGTATTTGGTATTACACTAAAAAAACACATCGCGCCAGACGCCATAGTTTATAGACTTCTGGCGCCATGTACACAGCCGATTTCGGGATTGTGATAAAATATAGCGCCACACGCCAGAGTGAAAAGTACATGGCGAAAAGTAAATAGGAGCAGACGCTATGCTTATAGCCCTCCACGCCATGTACTATAGTCCTGCACGCCATGTGCCAGTAGATAAAAACGGTGTAAGAAAAAAATACATAAATATAAAAAAAAACCATAAAGGATTAAAAAAATGACAGCTAGCTTATAACAGCTAGCATGTCAAAATAGTATAGCCGCTCGATTTAAAGTTATCATAGCTAACTAAACTTTAAGCTAGGCTAAGAATGTACAACTAAAATAAAATAAAATCTTTTCAATCAATCAATCAATCTCGAAAATCAAGGTCTGTAAGAAGTCCTAGAAAATTATTGAAATGCCATTGGTCCAATTAAACATCAAAAAGACAATTTTTTTTAGCCTCAATCACAGCACAGTACATCTTTTTCAACAGTAGCTTTCTGAAGTGTTACTTATTTAAATCACCATTGAAAAAATATATAACTCGAAAATAGATACCACAAAGCTTTGTTCACATTCCAGGTTCCAAATTTTTCTTTTGATTATCTTCGACTAAAAATTTAGAGCATTAAGTATTCAAGTCAATTTTCGTTAACCCAAATATGCACAGTGCTGCATGCTTTGCACTTGTTGCTGTTTAAACACTCGAATATGTCTTCATGTGGTAATAGAGATATATTCCATATCGAAAGACTACCTGACCGCAAAATTGCTATTTGCTTATCGAACAGTGCGATTTGGTGTCAATGGCCAGCATTTTTTTTTTCAATTCTACTTCGATATCTTTAGCAGATTTTTAATGATATCTTATTGTCAATGTAGAGCAATTAATAATGCATTCTTCGCAAAAGTATTCTTATACAAAAACTCGATTAGAAATTGCTTTCAAATATCTTAGAGTGCCAGCATAAGGTCAAATAATCCGACTTCATGTGTTTTTATATGTGCATAGGTATAAGCATGCATGCGAGCATGACAAAAGCAGGTTTATTTGCATGGATACTTACAAGCCAGTTTTTGTTTGTTCGTTGCATGATTGGTGATTGTGAAATTGTTTTTGATGAGATGGACCTGATTCGAACAAGTACATATTCGGCTAAGTACGTTTGCTATCTTAGTAATGACCTACTTACTGTATGCGAAAATTGTTCTGTTAAGTGATTGATGATTGATTAAATACTGTTGATTGTCATCGTTTTATTGCAAATCATGTTGAAGTTTTTATTGATTTTGGAAGAAAATTAATGCTAGAATAACCTTTCAAAGATGCATGTGCCTTAAATATGTTATATGATCAAAAAAATCAGTTACTATATCTTATAAGTTCATCAACCGATTGAATTAAAATTTTGAAAATAGAGTGTATATACTTTATATAGAATACGCCAAGGTCTATGTCTAACTCACTAGCACTGGCGGGCATTTTAGGAACCCTTGTAGTTTTATGGTTGCTCTTGTAGTAGTGGGTATAGCACTGGCTCCTAGTTTGTGGGGTCCCTGGTTCAAATCCAGGTACGTGCAGGAGACCGCGAACCGAGCTTTGAGCTAACCTAGCTCTGAATATGTGAATTAAAGTAATCCAACGACAAACCTTGTTGGGTCTAGGAGTTGAAGCCGGAAGAGAGCTTCATCCCAAATTTCCCAAATCCCGGGCTCACGTTACACCTGATTAACTCAGGTACCTATTCAGAGTTCGGTGATTTCATGATCTTTGTGTGGTTCCTCGCCTGAGCCCTGAATTCGAACGAAGGACTCCACACACAAGAAGAAAGTGCACTACCCACTAGGCTTCTCAACCTTCAGTCTGAATAGATACCTGGGTATAAATCAGGATTAAAGTGAGTAACGGAACTAATTACTCCTTACTTGAGTATAGAAAACACGTTTCTGTGGTTTTTGAAAGAAGTGTGGGCTACGGTAGGTATATAAACAGAAATCCTTCAAACTATCAAGTCTCCTGGAAAATGTTTGATAGCACCGATTGGAATATGTTATGCTTTGTTTATGCAGACAAATTGCAATTCTCTACACCAAATTACCTATTTTACAAGAATCCGAAATATACGTTCGCGAAAACTCACGACCCGGTAATGAGATCAAATTGAAATTCGCAAAACGTATTGACCTTAAATAGAGCTATATCTAGAAGAAGTTTAATGAATATGCTAGTAACACTGTGGCAGTGATGCCAACTTGAAAAATCACCCAGCAGAATAAAAGACTTTCGCGCAATTACTTTTGATCTGGTCATTAGAGTTAAAGTAAATTCGCACAGTTGAGGGATCTTATTATAAGGCAAACTTGATAGATTTTTTTTGGCTGAATAATTAGATTTGGGTTGGCAGCTATGGCAATTGCTGTCACTTTATTACTAGGACATGTTTCAAATAAATTTCCAAATAACTATGTTCATATAGTGAAAGTAGACAAAATATGTTTCGAAATCAAAAATTTTGAAATTTTTTTACATCTTTTCTACACCTAATAACTTCCAGTCCCAGTCATCGGATCAAAACAAAGTTTACAGAGTAAATTGTCCTCAAAAGGAAGCAGACGTGGTATACTTTTGGCTGTGATGCTAGCAAAGGGCTGCTAACACTTGATTTTTAGCTATTTTCGTTATATTTTGTACCAACAGATGCTACCATGAACGTTTGCGACGATCTTAAGATAAAATCTGACAGTTTAGAGGCTCCATTGACCAAATCTGAGATGTGCACATCAAATCTGAGCTTGTTGTGAAACATAACCCCAAGAGAGCGTAATGGAATACAGTAGGCCCCAAGAGAGCGTAATGGAATACAGTAGGCTGAGTTTTATGAGAAAAAAAACAGTGTTTGGCTTTATTTATTATTCAGAAGAAGCTTGTTTTCCTTACACCAGCTTTCGAGGTTTTTAAGGTTGGATTGAAGAAGGTGACAGTTACCATAAAATATACCTTCAAAAGAAAGAAGCAGCGGCAGATCATTCATATAAAACAGAAAGCGACGGGGCCCCAGAATAGAGCCTTGTGGAACACCAATTCAAGGCTCGAAAGGATGGGACATACACAGCAAGATCGATCGCATAGATATGATTCCATCCATTTAATAATGTATAAAGAAACGCCAAGTCTGTGTAGTTTAGAAAGAAGAAGAATGTGGTCAACATTATCAAAAGCTTTACAGAAGTCTCAAGTTGAGCCTCCAAAACTTTAGCAACAAATTCGTGATATAGACGAGGTATGTATGCGTGAATTACATAAAAGTCACTTACATACCGTTCAAGGATCTTGGAAAAGGATGGGGGAATCGATATTGGGCGAAATTGTTTGCAGAAGACACATCATTTGATTTGGTAATCGAATGAATTATACTGTTTACTTGTATATGCTTCTTTAACACATTTACTCCTTACTTATTTATACGGCAAAAGAAGTCTACTGTTAGGAACCAGGCTATAAAACTGACAGTAAAATACTACAGGCTGAGAAATGGATTTGTTATCATACTGATAAGGTTGATTATATCTACCCCCTATGAGCTGGCTGTGTATCAAACCTCATCTAAGTATAAGGCCTAGCTAGATTAGTTTTCTAAGTTCGAATTAGTTTGGCTAATAGATTTAGGTACTTTTTAAGTTTTCTGTGATAAAAAGCCCGGGTAATACTTTCAGCTGATATGTTATGGTAATAAATTTACTCAACCACCAGGCACATTTTTTTTACTTATGCTAGCGTAGTAAAATATTTTTAGACTGCACCGAATATCAAAGATAGAAATACTGGTTGCTGAATGTGAGAAAATTTAATCATGTGAATAATAAATAAGCAAAGAATAAGCAAAGAAAAACTAGCATTGGACTAGCCAACTAATTCTTTTCCTGACTTGTGATATTTCAATGACTATCTATTTAGAGGTACCTTGGTTTCTTAAATTTCATATTGCTGTACGGCCGCAATCTAAGGTTCGGATTGCTAATAACATCTTGATAATTTTAAGCCAACAACAAGTCACGCAAAACTTTCATTTGTAGTTGCTTCTTGCTTGTCTTTCACTTTCATTTACTTGCACTGCTCCTCGAAAACTGGCAAAAAGTACATCCGAATCCAATGCAGTATTTACTAAAGCAGTAGATAGCGTGCACGATTGCGCATTGAAGAAGATTTGCATCTTCGTGACAACAAACATCCTCTTCGACCATTTGCACAGTAGGTACAGTACCAGTACATATTTTCTCTTTAATTATCACATTTTTCTTTTCTATGAGAATCGAGCACAAGGCTGTCACGACAAATATGATTGCTACTAAAGAAAAGTGAATTCGATTGCTTCGAGCTACTCGATATATTTACATACCCTTACATTCGTTGGAAAATCAAATCGACTCGCGTCTAAAGAGATAATTACAGTATTTTGAATTAAATTAAAAAGTGATTCAATCGCCACAATGATTTATGTGGGGTAATCACAATTGATGTTAATGATGCAGCCATGCGATGATATTTAGTTAGGTACAATAATCGTCGTTACTGGGCTGATGAATTCATTGAAGACGCCTATAATAATCTCATCTTCAGTTCGCAGAGTTCAATCGTGGATGGGTTTAGCGATGTATGGTGAAATAATCTTTAATTCTCAAGGATAATTAAAATTTGTTTACTCTTGAAAATTCTCAATAGGTAGGCTAAAGTTATTCGGATAATTGACGAAAATGATTGTAACGAAAGAAGAGGAAACATGGACAAATAAGATTTTCGCAATCCGCATGTTTCACACGAATGCAAATGACTCATATTTGATAAGTGTTCGACTGAAACATCATAAAACGATCAAAAGTTAAAATGAAGAAAATTCTACGCGAACTTGATTTGATTTATTGTAGAAATTCGGATTTAGAGTCACGAAGATTTTAGCTGGGCAATCATCAATTTAATTTCAAAAGCAACATTTTCCCTGCCTACCCATCTTAAAGACGTTGAAATAGCACTTAATCAAAGATGTACAACGCCGTAGACAGTTCAATTTCCTTTTGCTTTCGTGTCAGTAATACAAATTAGCTAAAAAGAAGCATTTTATGTTTGTCGACCATTTCTAATGGTTTTTTATTGCCGCTGGCGCCCACAATGAAATGTACGCTCCTCCACATTCAAAAGAGTGATTATTGTTGTTGTTGTCAACACCTAAAATTAACAACTCCGAAAGACAGTAAAATCGTTCTTGTTGATCTGCTTGTTGGCTCCCCATTTGCTTGTATGCTTGCCCAAGACTACTTGCCAGAGTTTACGTAATTAATTACAAGTTACAGGTGATGACCATCACACCAACGTGGTGCTATCTGCTCCTATGCCATCATGTGATTACTGGTGAGAAAATCGTTATTTTTAGTTACATGAACTATGGTACGCGAAGGAATTGAGGAATCGGTTTGTTCGGTTAGGAAATGTCTAATAGATATTGCATGCTCGCCGGTGAATGGAAAAAGAGTTGCTAATGTGGTTGCTTGCTTGGTGTCTATAAAGCACTAGTAAGTTGAGCAAGTTTAGTCAATGCGTGCAATGCTGTAATTAGACATCCATTATCGATATGTACATTTTGCGGTGTACCTCTTGCAAGTCATATGTGTATGAAAATATTTTCCAGTAGATTGATTTTGGATTACAGAAAATTAAGGAAATATGCTTCGTGGTAATTATGTGTTGATCAACTGTAATAAGATTGACAGAGTATAATTTTATTTAAAATGGTCTTGTTGGGAGTGCTTCCATTCAACAGAGTCAAATCTCATGACCATCTAAAATAGTTTCCAATTTGTTTCATAGCTGAGCTGAAAAATTACTCTGCTCAACGAGAATTGTCCCATTTTGACCCAAACTAACGAAAATTCGATTCACATTTGAAGAAACAAAAATCAGAACCGCGTCTGGTATCCAAAATTAAAAAATTCTGGATTTCCCTGTGGATGATTATTCTTGAATATTAACTGGGTCTAAGCAGTCACGAAAGAAAATCGTAGTAGCGGACCTATGTTGGAGGAACTAGTTGAAGAGTTCACGAGATCACAGGGACTCCATAGTTCGAAAAATATCAATGGGCGTTTTTTTTTTTGCGAAAAATCATTATTTGACAAGCATTACTTTGTAAGAAATATAATCAAAATTTCAGAGTTTCGTGAATGTGTGCGACCTTAAATATGTCTGACGATATCGACACTGGACTCTTTTTTAAACAGTCATTCGTTAAGTATCATAATTCAAAAGTGAAAAATATCATGGAGGAATTATTTGCTACTGTGTTTAAATTTCATTGAAAATTTTCTCTTCATCGGAGGAATCTAACCGAAAGAAGATATACACACCTGGACAAAATAATAGGTGTGAACAATTTTTTTTTTAAAATATATTATAAAATATATTAAAATATATAATTTTTGAAAGATGATAAAGAAATATATATTTTATATATTTCTTTATCATCTTTCAAAAATTAAGTTAGTTTTCAACATAACCACACTTCATTGTCAACAAAAAACAAAAGGCTTCACAAGCACATAAAAAAAACTCAAAATTTAGTTAATTCATAAAATACGCCAATTTTCATATGGCCAGAATACAAAACAAACTTCGTAATTAACATTGAAAGATCGATTTTATACTGAATTCGTTAGGACGCATCTAATATCCTGAATGTCCGCCATTATTCTTGATGACTTTTTCAATTCTTCCGGGCATAGACGATATCAACTTCCGACAAGTTTCTACAGGAATATTGTACCAAACATTTTGAATATTCTCCCATAACTGCGCTTTGTTTTGGCAAACCGCCTTTGAAACTGCTCATTTAAGTTCACCCCAGAGGTTCTCAATAGGATTGAGGGTTGAGAATTGACTTGTCCACACAACGACGTCCACCATATGCTCTTGGAACCATGCTTTCACCAATGAAGATGAGTGTTTAGGATCATTATCCTGCTGAAATGTCCACAACAGTGGCATATTATCCTTGGCATATGGTAGCATTACCGTATCCAAAAAACTCCTGTACACGAATCTATTCATTCTGTCATCAATTTGATGTATCGGGCCTACACCTTGCAACGAAAAACAGCCCCAAATCATTATGCTGCCACCTCCGTGCTTCACCGTTTTTTTTTTGTAAACCTCACATCAAGTTGTTTGCCTTCCGGTCAACGAACGTTTCTTGCCGCATCATTACCAAACAAATTTATCTTTCTTTCATCGCTCCAGAGGAAATGCGCCATTTTTTTCTCATCAATTTTTTTCTCATCTCTATGAATCAACGCAAAGTTTTTCTCGTCTTCAAATTTGCAGTTCTAGGCGGCGGAACTTTCCATGCAATCCTACCGGGTAGTTTTGCACTTACTAATCGCCGCCAAACGGTTCATGACGATACCAAATTCCCAATTTCGCTGGCAAGTGTCCTGGATGATTTGAACGGGTCGCGTTTAGCTTATGTAGCTATACGATTGGCGGTCACTGTTGAAGTTTTTTTTAGATGCTCCACGGGTTTCAATGGATTTTTCCTGTTTCAGAGCATTCGTAACAAAATGTTCATAGTCCCAATTAATGAAGCCCCAATTAATGAAGCCCAATTAATGAAGCAATGAATTTATAGGTTTTCCTCTCATCTTGGAGCTGATGAACAAGTCTTCTCTCCTCTACATTGCAGTGGGGTCCACGGTCCATCTAATATTATTACAATGTTGTAATTGTACCTTCATTTAGTTTCATATCCTCAAAATCTCACCTTCTGCAACTCTATAACTATTTAAATTTATTCACTTTAAATTTTTACCAGCACACACCTATTATATTGTCCAGCTCAATTTTGAATACCGAACAAAGAAACAACCCGCAATATTTTCCAAGAAGTAGCTTTACTGTGGGGACTCCCCCATTCCATTCAAAAAGAGTGCTACTCACTTGCCGTAGTGGTTTTTTGATTGCAGAATATATTATCTAATTTTTTCTCTACATTTTACACATTTTGGGGGCTCACACCTATTATTTTGTGCGGGTATGTACATACAATATAGGCTCATTATGTTGCCTGAGATATCACTGCCCCTTAGTCACTGTAATCAAGAAACCATTCAGCTTCTTTGAAAAACTGCACTATCTCCTTTAAATCGAAGAAGGATTAATCAATCAGACCTTGGAGGCAAGGAATATTCTACTCGCCAAAGCCGGGTACTAATTCTCTATTATTCTACTTGCCAAAGCCGGGTACTGACACATTTAACGGAGGACTGATTTTTCTTTATCCTCCGAGTCACAACTCCAACGTAAATCGTTGAAGTCAGTGCCAAACCGTTGTGTTCAGATTCTATGAGACAATAGCCGGTGAGAACGGTCACAACATAGTGAAAGACATTGTGAATTTCTATCTTCTGATCTCTTCTGGTTTTTCAACCCAATACCTCAAAGCCTTCTCGAAATATTTATGCCGGAGGGATAGTTTCATCGAAAATATTGGTGTTCTTACAGAGAAGGGACACGAGGCCTCTGGCAGCAAGGTACCAGACAAAGTGCCAGCCACACAGTAGCCCCGAATATCGCTAAGGTCGGGTAACCAAATCAGTTGCACCATCGAATGGTGCAACTGACAAAAAATTTATAGCCGCTTGACTCTATCTGAAAATACCAATATTAACTTCGAAAATTTGATTAGTAGAAAGAAAAGAAAGCCAAGAATGGACCCTTTCGGATTTCAAAAAATTGGATGGAAGGGATATGAGCAGCAGAAATTGACAGTGACTTACACAGACGCAATCATGTACATAGGAGGAATACCAGGAAAGAAGGAAGTCAGAGAATCCATAGTCTTCCAGCGTTAAAAGCAGAAGCTCATGATCAACAGAAGCGAAAGCTTTAGAAAAATCAGTATATCAAACTGTTGAGTATAGTAACTGCTAAGAATCAGTCCTAAATATTTGAGAATGTGGCTCAGGTCAATGGAAACTTCATCAAAGCAGTGGAGAAAGGACACCAGCTTGAGGTGTGCCCATGATAACTCCTCCACGCATCGGAGCATCCTCTAAACAAGAGGATATCAATATGTTCTTGACGAACTGTTCGATTAAAGCTAGGAGCCGCGTATCAGTCGCAGTTGTATCAGACTTGATTTGCTTAAAACCTTCTTAATATCCAGGAAGACACCAAGTGTAGTAAATTTTTCTATTTGCTCAATGGGGACGTAAAGAGTAGTTTAAACAGACCTGTGTTCTGTACAGCGTCTATGAGATTTACGTAAAGCGATCGATTTTTTTGATATAGTAGCCAATAATCCTATTTAGAATTTTTAAAACGACAGAGCTAAGACATGTGAAACGATAGCCCTTATAAGAGACTTTTCCCGCTTTAGAAATGAACACATTCCTTGCTTCCAAGTATAGTATTATAGGTCTCATTTAACAACGGTTGTACAGGGTGTTTTTTAAGAGGTATAGAGCTTAAAGTTGGAAACACTTTTTAATGCTACGTATGGTGCGACAGCTGTCATGCGTTTTATGGTTCGTTTGTTTTGACATTCTACCATGAATAGCCTGCTCACTATGCAGATTTATTTCGAAAAAAAAACCATTCTGTTCGAGAAACTCATCGCCCACTCCGTCAATTTTATGGCCGACATAATCGTGCATCAGAGCAATTAATTCGATTGACCATGAATAGTTTCTGCACCACGTTTACTCTCATTGATAATACGCATCCATCCAGACGTCGTGCAGTGCGCAATGAAGAAACCATAGCAGCTGCAGAATGTAGTATCGATGAAGACCCAAGTGAGTCCATTCGACATCGTGCTCAACAGCTAAACCTGTGCCCATCCACATTATGGAAGATTTGACTGAAGGATCTTGGTTTGCGAGCTTAAAAAATCTAATTTGTGCAGGAATTGAAGCCGAACGACCACCGGTCATGGCGTAGATACGGTGTATGGGCCCAAGAACAAATTGCTGCAGATCCCGAATTTCATAAGAAAATTTTGTTTAGCAATGAGGCTCATTTCTGGTTGAATGGCTACGTCAATAAACAAAACTGTAGTATTTAAATTGATGAGCAGTTACAGGCGCTTGTCCAAATACCATTGCATCCGGAGAAAGTTACTATTTGCTGTGCTTTATGGGCCGGTGGAATAATTGGTCCATATGTCTTCAAAAATGCTGCTGAGAATAACATTACTGTCAATGGTGACCGCTATAGAGCCATGATCAATGAGTTTCTCGTTCCAGAATTGACTCGCCGTAATGCAGGGGACTTCTGGTTTCAACAGGATGGCGTGACATGCCATACTGCTCGACTTGTAAAAAAAAGCAGCATTTGATGAGCGCATAATTTCTCGTTTTGGACCTGTGAACTGACCTGCAAGATCTTGTGATTTAGCATGGCTGGACTATTTCTTGTGGGGATACGTCAAATTACTCGTCTACGTCGACAAGCACGAGACGCTTGACCATTTGGAAGACAACATTCGCCGCGTTATTGGCGGGATACGACCCCAATTATTGGTAAGAGTAGTCGCAAATTTGACCTATCGTTTAGACTTCTTCCGCGCCAGTCGTGGCCCTCACATGCCCGAAATCATATTCAAATAAAGATGACAAAGTATTATCTTTTCAATAGAACCAATATCATGGCAATCAAAATAATTGATCCGTATATTATTTCATTTCAAAGCTCTATACCTCTGAAAAAAATACCCAGTATTATTTTTATAGACTGCAGAATGCCGGCCGGCAAAACGTCATCAGAACCTGGGGATTTGAATGGCAAGAAAGAGAACTTCCAAGAAGCAATGTGGGAGCTATGAGGAAAACTATGGGGACTATGATGCGCCGAGAAATACGAGCCCATAAGGGCTGTTAATTCGATAGCCTTCGGTACTAAGATTAGGAGCTGATGGAGGCAATTAGATTCACTACTCACTCTATATTGCCACAGAGGCATCTCCATCTGCCACAGAGGCATATCCAAGGCATATCTTCGCCTTACGTTCGGCATACTTAAAGATCTTAAATTTCGATGACTAGATATTAGATCTTTTTGAAAAGTTGAACTTTTTCCTGCACTTTTTCTACTTTCTATCCATGAATAAAACTAAGCGGAAGGATAATGATAAGTGATAGAGGCAGAAAGAAGCTTAAAAATCGCTAGTAAGAGCGCTGAAATGTCGAAGTTTGACCCAACTCTAAGAACACAAAAAAGCACAACCTGCAAATATTTAGAGACACTTTGCAGTAAAAGCTTGTGATAGGCCAAAATCAAACTTTAAAATTAACATGTAGATTTGCCTCTGAAAATTTGAAGGTAAAGGGTAAAAAATATTAATTTTTGCATAAGATGGGTCAACTAAAAATATTGTCTATTCAAAAGCTGCAATTACGTAATATTTGTAGAGTTAAACCACTAATTTTCCCCTTGCGTGGCAAAGTAACATGTGCCGGGCGTTTGCCAGCAATATATATGTATAGGAAACAAGAAGAGCCAGCGGTTCAAAATAAAATATCTACTACATTAAAGATTTTGTGCCGCGTAACATGCTTCAAGCTAGTTTATAGCTGTAAAAATGATTTTTTTTTTTTAAAAATTCAGAATTTGTCGTTCGAACGGGCAAATAAAATTGAAACACCATCCTGGAGAACTACCTGGTTAACCTACCATCCTTTAAATGAATTCCGTTCAAATGACATATTAGATTAAAGCTAGAGTTACAATCAATCCAACACAACATTGTTGCACAACAAAACGACTTTGAACACATGAGGACGTATGAGAGCAGTTACAATGATGCAACAAAACTTTGTTGCGCAGCAAAGTTTGCTCATACCTCAAAATTGGCATGGCAACAAAATTTTTGAAAATATTCAATTCCACTAGTTCCTATGAACGTCCGGGAAATGGGAAATGTCATATGCAAATGAAATTCAGAATTTGTTTTTTTTTTGTCTAATTTTTGTTTTTCAATATATTCTGCAACTTTTAAAGGATAAAATACTCACTGATATCACTTTCCGAGACTTTAAAGGATCCATATTATCGAATAACAATTTGGTTAACATAGCCAGTGACAGATGACGGTAAATGTTGTGTTGCATTGATTGTAACTCGTTCCACCAAGAAAACATGGCAGCAAATGTTGTGTTGCATTGATTTCAAATCAAGCATAAGCCGAAACCTGAAGCTGGAGTTACAATCAATGCAACGCAACATTGTTGCACAACAAAACGAGCTTGAGCACACGAGAACGTATGAGAGCAGTTACAATGATGCAACACAACTTCAATCGAAACCTCGTTCCATCGACAAAGCATGGCAACAAATGTTGTATTGCATTGATTGTAACTGCAGCATAATGCATCAATTTGCTGGCTTTTGATTTGAATATCTCTATCTGATATGATTTAATTTTCAAATAGACTGAAACAATATGGCGCCAAAGCTTGACATTTCGCTGTGCTAATTAAACATGGATCTAAGCTAAGAATAGAAATAAAATATTCAAAATCTTGTTTGCTGTTCACTATTAGCAATTTAACTTAAAAACATCTAAAACATGCATTTGCTGTATTGTGCGATGTTTTTCATACCTACTCTATTTTCGCAGATAGAAAAGATTTAGCAACATTGGAAATCATTCCACAGCAAAATCGAAATTGATTATTATTCTGCTTTTCTCAATCAATGAACATGGTTGTGGTTTTGATTCAGTTCACTAGTTTTTGGATTTCGTTTGAGCAACGGGCGTGTACATAAATGCCAGTCAGACAATTAAAACCTTCCGGTCAAAACATCTCAAAATTCATTATTTTGGCCTTAGAGGTGAACCTAGACAAAGAATAAAAGAAAATGGATTTAATATACACATAACTTGCGTTTATTTCGCACCCAAACACAATTTGTGGGAAATGATTTTGATTTGAACATGTCACTTTTGATTGCAGATAATATAAACTTAAGTTGCTTTTAGCTAAGTAAATAAATGGATAAAAGATTGTTTGCTGTTTCGTTACATATTTTATTTTTATTTTCAAAAGTCAACCGATGTTCAATCAAGCCTATAGAAATCTTTCCCGCGAAAAATTAAAGTCACGCTTATTCCGTGAATATTGAAGATATTATGAATAATATTACCAAACAAGATTACAGATTAAATTGGATTGATGGATTAACTGGATTAAATTTCGGCAAATGTTTTTTTGGGATTTAATATATTCAGACAAAGTCGAGTTCTTTTTCGATAGATTCATTAACATAACATCAGATTATTTTACGAAACTTTCCGATCTCTGAGTAGAAGTGGCAAAAACATATAATCCGCGATTTGGATGTTTCGAAAATAATTAATTTGAATATCAGACACATGCTCAGTTTTGATTTAAATTATTTTACTGCTTGCGATGTTATGGTAATTAAGAGACTTTGACAAAAGTAGTCTGGGGCACAAACACGTATAATGTGCATGACGTCTGAGAAGTTGCCATGCTGACTGGTTGATATTTGATACTTTGAAGTGACAAAAAAATTTAGAAAATCAATTACGGCTTTCAGTCGTCGAATAAGATCATGAACTGCAAAAATAACAAAACATCAAAAGCAAAATTTCAAAATACATTTGCAACATAAAATTCGCCTCTTTTTCCTTATGCGAATATTGATTTTGGAATTTTCCCTGAGGAAATCATTTTTATGTGATAAGCATATAATTTACATATAATTTGTTATATCTTTTCAATAGTCGGTAATATTCCCGATTTAATTTGTATAAAAAAGATTTCGATTCTTCTGCGACATTAATGAAAGCATAAGTGAAAAATTTCTTAGGCTAAAATATTTTCCGCACAGCTATGAATAGCACAAATCACTATCACTTTCAAATTATATGCAATGCTGTTTGAAATTTGAATCAGTATGTATTTAAATGATGGTAAAATTATTGTTAATCGAGTGATTTGAAATCTGACAGTTGATAACAGAGAGTATGCTGGAGAGGAGAAAGCTACGATTTCTTCCAAGGCTTTCTTCTCACTGTACAATTTTGAACTTGTGTTTTTTTTTCACACATATCATTAACGAAATACATTTCACAAAAGTATCCATATCAAGTTTCCATATGTTAATTGTCGCATAAAGTTCGTTGACATATGTCATTCTGCCTACGAAAATTTAATTTCCCCAGTGGACTGAAAGGGTTAACGCAACAAGATCGTCTGAAAGGTTCATTCATGTAATATCGTCAAGATGTCGTCGATCTCGACCACTTGAGGAATCTTGACGAGCAACAGCAAGTACGAGTGGCGCGGGACTTGTATGTACTTACGCGGGACCCATTATCACTTTCTATTTGCAACAAAAACAACTCCAGCAACATCGCAACTTGATTCGATCGCGAAGCGTTCCGACAGGCATATGTATGTACATGTGTCTGCACATCAACGTATTTTGGCACGAATTTGCAAAAATTTTCATCTTGGGCCTGTTCATGATGCTCGTATTCATGCAAAAGTAGCACTAACCGGAATATAGTTATGCAGACAAGCAGAAGTATGCAGCTCCACAAGCAAGCTACTGGTGATGGAATTACTATTTTCACAAAACAAGTTCGGATTTTTTTTCCTTTAAATCTTCGAGCTCAAAGCCTCCTCGACTTTACAGCAACTCAATGTCAATGATTTTATGCGATACAATTACTCAATGACCATCGAGTGCTTTGCCAATTTGGCAATTGGAATTGTTGCGAATCCAAATTTTGATCGGTTCAATGATATGCGGACAGGCAGGTACTGCATTCTCGTATGCACACAGAGATTTAATTATCAGGAACTGACGAACGTAGAAAACACTAGAGAAGGCAGTACTCTCTGTAATAAATTCAACTTTCGCCAATCAATATTAGATTTATCTCTTGCAATACAATCACTTCCAGTTGTAATATCAGTCGTAATTCGAGTTGCTAATATGGAGATACTACAAGCTCTACCGTACAAGTTGGTAAGTGTTTTCGATTTCATCTGCTGGATGGGTGCACGCTTGCAAACGAGCCGAATGAGGAACAATAGGTAGGCTTCAAGTCTACTGTATTGAAAAGTTGCGGTTGTACAAAGGTCAAATATTTTTCAACTGGTTAAGTGTTTGGTTGAATTGAAAATTTAATGTTGTTCGTTACGGGTATTTTTGCCTAAAAGCTATAAACCACCATGTATGTATGTTTGAAAGAAAAAGTCAGTTTTGGTACATTAATATATTTCATTGTCAAAAATAAAGCGATTAAAGTTAATTGTTAATGGTAGAGTCTTAGAAAGAACGAGAAAGTTAGGTTAGGTTTCGCGATTGTGTCCTTCAGACGGACTCCGGAGAAGGTACACAAAGGCCCATTGTGATATCGCATTGAACAGAGAGCCATCCTGAGTCCCTGATGAACTGAGTGATCAATTTCAGGTCCATCGAAGCCACTTCGGCTAGGTAAGTAAAGCAGAATGACCAAAGGGATTTCATCGTTCATCCAGAAAGGACTGTGTATTTACACAGGAAGTGGACAACTGTTTCCTTTTCCCCCTCGCATCTATAGCTCCGGCATACTGTCGTACTGCGTGGATGGACCTCCTTCCTAAATTGAGAAGTTCCCTAATGCGGCCAACGTCAAGAGTTTTAAAAACAATTATCTAGCGATTGCACAGAAAGGTTCTGCCACCTAGGACTTCAAAGCGTCCTCTAAGTGTATTTGTCTGTTGAACAGTTTAACAGAAGTCATCAGTTTGACAGAAGAGGCCGAAGAAAACTTTCGGCAAAAGCTTGCCAGTCTTTGAAAGTTGGTCCGGTTTGCAGTTCCCCTAAAGGTCCCTATGTCGTAGCACTCAAAAAAGCTGCATCATGAAATGCCTCGACATCTCGTTAGGAGACGTACGGCATTCAAGGGCTGTCTTTGAGGAGGCGTAAACTCCAGTCTAGAATTCAAAATTCCACTGTACCATCTATTTATAGACTTTAAGGCCGCCTATGATAGACTAGCCTGGGTAGAACTGTATAAAGCCATGAAAGAATTCGGCATCCCAAATAAACTGACACGATTGTGTAGGTTGACCATGATCAATGTAACAAGCCAAGTTAAAATAACCGGATTGCTATTCAGGCCGTTCAACATCTTCAATGGGCTCCGACAAAGGGATGATCTGGCGGGCCTCCTCTTCAACCTGGTGTTGGAGAAAACAATCCGAGACTCTGGCATGTCAACGAAAGGGACTATCATCACCAAGTCCTGCCAGATTACGCAATTGATATAGACATAATTGGAAGATCGAAACTAGCTGTACGAAAATCCTCCCAGCACAAAAACTGGGGCTGCACATAAATGAAAGAAAGACTAAGTACGTGGTGGCAGCATCTGCAGGAAGAACACTTAGAGTTGATCCAATCTTCAGGGTAGTTGAGCATGAATTTGAAATAATGCCATCATTCAACTACCTTGGGTCAATTTTAGCAGCCGATAACCACATGGAGGAAGAAATACGCGGGCGGCTGCTCAAATCCAACATAGGCTTTTACAGTCTGTCAAGGCTCTTCAAATCCCGAAATCTCACCTGAACATTAAAGCTCCTGCTGTACAAGACCATGGTCCTGCCAGTACTCATGTATGGATCCGAAACTTGAGTGCTCAGCAAAAGGCACTCTGACTTCTTAGCCGCGTTCGAGAGGAAAGTCTTGCCGAGAGTAGTTGGCCGCATATGTGAAGAAGGGCGATTCCGGACACGCTACAACCATGAGTTGTACGCAATCTGCCTAGAAGCGGCTATAATTACGAAGATAAAGCTCGGTAGACTCCGGTGGGCAGGGCAACTTGCGGAGAGGATCCGGCTCGGAAAAGCGGCAGATGACAGCGCGGGAGACTTTGCCTGCGCTAGAGTGATGGCGATGACCAGAACGCTCGGAGTTTAGAGGTACGAAATTGGATGACTTCGGCTCGCGATCGGGTCCGATGTGAAACTGTTAACGGAGGCCAGGACCGAACCTCGGTTGTAGCGTCGATGATAATTAAACTCTAAACTCTATATATATAAGTAACTCTCTTGACCTCGTATTCTGAGAGTCACATGAAGTGACTTCATCTCACCTCAAGTGACATTTTCGATCTGTCGGCTATTCCGAGAGTCACATGAAGTGACGAGAGTCGCGTGAGGTGAGATTTTCAGTCACGCGATAATATCAAGTGACTGCGAAGAGAAGTGTGGTAGAAATTGGCATTTTGATAAAATGAAGAAGGGTTTTACCGAAGTTTGGATCGTAAATTACAGAAAAAGTAAGTAAATTTTACTTTGAATATAATTATACATTTTAATTTCAAAAATGCGGCTTAATTCGACTACGTGTTCTCCATAGCCGTTAGACAATTTCTCCGATAAATGTTTGGCTGGTACGTTTGCGTTTTTGTGGTTGTGTGTTAAAGTTTGGAGTGTTTTATGTTTGTTTTATAAAATGTGCTGGATGTGATGCTAAACTGGATAGTACTTTATTTTTTCTTTGTAAATTTTTTTTACGTAATAATCCTCCTCAAAATTGGAATTAAACAAAAATTCAAATATTCTCCATACATCCAGAAACTTTCCGTAATTATCTGTACATGCCCAAGTCTAACAATCTACTTTTTACGACCCGATAACCTGAGTTACCTTTTATGTCCAGGCTACGTGAGTCTACCATTTATGAGTTTACCCCTAATAAATCCTAAAACATCACAGCGAATACATAAAAACCACTAATATTCACCATTCCATTTTCATAGTCCTTACATTTTAATCTTGTATAACAGATTTTAGTATACCTGTTCAATTTGTAAATACCTTCCTCTTTTTTAATTTGACTAATCATATGCTTCATTTTTTCTTAAATTTATTTTACTCCAATCAAAGTAAGGCGCGCTTTATATCAAGAGAATGCATACCAACGATATGCGGTTTTCCCAAGCCGTCCCCCATCTAAGTACTGACCGCACCCTGACCCGCTATGGACTTGGTAAACATTCAAACACAAATTCGTAGTCACCTCACCTAGAGTCACTTCACGTGACTCTCAAAATACCGGTTCGTAGGGGACGTGACTTTCGAAGTGCCGAAAGGTCTAACGAAAGTTCTCACTCTCAGAATAGTTCCCAAAATCTCTAAATAGAACAAATCGAAAGAATTACTACCTCAGATATTCCCTTTAGCTGCTCCGATACCTAGGTTCTACTAGCTTTTGGCTGTAACTTGTCAAATTTGCATACAACCGGCCTACTATCTCTGTATTTCTGTTCGTGGAAGATTGTCAAATTTACCCATAGTGCCCATAGTTCTCCTTTGCTACTACTAACGCTCAAATTCAGGCAAATTGCTTCAATTATCACTGCTATTTTCATTTCCTTATATCTCTCTTCTGAAGAGCCATCAGTATATATTTCGATCGTTTCTGTTCCTCGCCCACTCCTCTCTGCTTAGGATTTGGGATTTAAATCGCTGAGACAGAGATGGTTGGAACAGTACAACCGATGTCCATTGGATCAGGCATGCCCTGTACCAAGACTTTGGCATCGTCCACGATTGTCTTTGTCAAATGATCACCAATATTTAGTATTGTAGGCTTAGTCTGGTTGAATTAGTATATCACAGAAGTAGATCATGATTGTTAAATTGAATCAAATATTGAATAAATAGTCTATCTTAAACTTTGTGTTCCCAACGGAATTCCGTGTGTGAAATCGTTACGATTGTTAGATAAAGCGTATGGTGCTTTAGTTTTATCAAAAATACAATCCTACGATTGATCCAGAGTTTTTAAAGGCGGCCGTAAAACCACTGTAGACATACTTCGTTTTGGATATTTTTTGGCCTTTTCAACTGACGGAATCATTGGGAAAAAGAAGAAAATCGGAGCCAAAAATCATCATGTTAATATTAAATTTCAAAATTTCTCGCGAGCC
Organism: Nemotelus nigrinus; assembly: GCA_947369275.1. Classification (NCBI taxonomy): domain Eukaryota; kingdom Metazoa; phylum Arthropoda; class Insecta; order Diptera; family Stratiomyidae; genus Nemotelus; species Nemotelus nigrinus. The sequence goes on from OX376373.1 coordinate 22,705,255, forward strand.
TGTTCGTCTAATTTCAGTGGACATTTTGGGCATGAGACACGTTGCTGCTCGACTCGTCCCCATAAAGCTTATCTATTTTGTTTTTCTTTTGGAAAAAAAACACCATGGTCTATTTGCGTGTGAATTTTGGTTCCACATGCATGGAGATGAGACATATTTCTATAAGTTTGGTAAGCAAAAAAGTCAACAATCATCGGGATGTTGTAGTGGAGGTTGAAGCGCATCTTGTTCTCCTATACTACGCTAGGATCTATACCCTATTTAATTTGATGTTGCTAAGGCATTAATAATTCATTTTGATTGTTTTAATACGGGAAAAACTTATTACATGGCACTTGTTTATGTTAAGATTCAGATTAGTCTCGTCGCTCCACTGGTCGAGAAATTGAAGTTTGGATTGTAAAAAGGTTGCGTCAAATTGTGTATATATGATTTTGCTGGTTTTTAGGACGTCTGCATACAAAAAATGGCGTATACCAAGCAATATCTTAGACAAATAAGAAGTGAAGATGTTAAAAAGCAGGGGGTCTTAAATAGCTGCCTAGTGGTACTCCAGAGGATCTAGCACTTTTTTAGATAATTGAGCTTCGAACTTTACAAGTTGAGTTCGATCGCAAAGATACAACTAGAATCAATTAAGAAGGGACCTGGTTACACCAAAGTTGAGAAGTTTTTGCACCAGAGTTTGATGGCCAACCCGGGGGAAAGTGTTACTGAAGCTCGTATGGACCGCGTCAATTGGGCTTTTTTTCATTTCACAAAACGCGTCATAAACTAAGATCATGAGATTGGTGGAAGTCGATCCATATCTACGAAATCCATTTATTCAGGTATTTATTGAAAATCATGTGCAAAGTGATGATCAATCGGTCTGCAAATGGTTCCACGAAGATACGACAAACCAAGTCAGGACCAAGTCTTTTACCGGTCTTTGGTTTATGACCTGTAAAGACAAACACGTCGATAAGAGGTCTTGCGGTGATTCTAGCAGACATAGTTGGAGAGTTTAATTTTTGGCGAGCAAAAAGTATTTTGGAAATCGGTCAACGAAAAATTATGGAAGGACAATTCGTAGATAGTGCACAACAATAATGCAATTATAAATCCAGATTCAAGGCCCAAAACGCAAAAACTTTTCCTGCTTCCGAAAATAAATTTGACGCTCCGTGAAATCTGTTTTTTTTTATCAATTGATATTGGAGACTTAAAACAAAATTCGTCAAAAGAACTAAAACCCATGCTAGGAAGTATCTATAAAAAGTGTTAAAGTGTTTCGAGGACTGAAAAACCATAGCCATATGGGTAACCAAAAGAAGAGTATGTCAAACACTCCATAACACTCAAGCGTTATAAATAGAAGATTGTGGTCAACAGAGTCGAAAGCCCTTGGAATATCTGTGTATACCATATCAGCTTACTTCTGCTGGCTTAAGGCAGATACGATCAATTTAGTGAAGGTTAGAGGTGGTATATTTCTTTATTAACCGCAAGTAAGAAAAGAATGAAGAATATGAACTAGCCCAGCAAAGTAAACACCTCATTCAAGTACTTTACCCAAACAAGGAAGGAAGAAAATAGGACGATTATTAAAAATACAATTTGAGTCGCTAGATTTATAGATGGGAAAAATATGAGCAGATTTCTAGTCAGACAGAAAGGAGCCAGAGAAGAAGTTGAGACTAAAAACAATCGCCAAACGAACAGACAGGAACGATAAAAGTGCCAATATTAACATCAAAACTATCAAGTTACGACTCCATTTCTATGTGTTTGGTATAAACGAACGAGAGAATTCATGAATTCGTAGCAGATCGAGGACTCAGTGGGAACTTTTCAGGGAGTAGACGTAAGACCAAAAGGACTTGTAATGGTTGGTTTCGATACTAGCGAAGTAACCGTTCGAAGCTTATTTGATGGCAATTACGATAGCTGATCTGAGTTTTGTGGATTCCAGGTGATCATCATGATAATTCAAACCTGGAAACCTAGCGCTAGCTACATTTTTCGCCTTGATAGTGGACGCCACGTCATGCCAAAACTAAGGAGCATCATTAGTTTTTCGGAGACAACTAGATGGAGTTTAGAGGGAGATCAAAAGAGTTTGTTGGAAGTCAGGTGGGGCAAAGAGTATGTTATTAGCTTAGCCAGTAGTATTATGAGATAAAATTTTTGTAAGTACAAAGTTAAAAATTTTAATTGTTGATGATACGAGCAGTGTTCAATTGAGAAAGTGAGCACAATGGGAACAATGAAGACGTTATTAGTTGTTACGCATGAAGTTGATTAATCTTGGGTTTATTGCTATCGAACAAGGACTTTGGTGGTGAAGTAAAGTTTCGTGATTTTAATTTTGTTAGACCCATTCTCGGTGCCATAATAGAAACTGAAGCGATTAAGCGTGCTGTCGCAATAATCTTAATAACAACATATGCGAGGCGATTCATTTTTATTATGTTTAGTATTTTATTCTTCGAAGCAGTCGTTGTGTCTTGCCAGCTGACCTAGATATGTCTGTTTTTGGTTTATGAATCCCAAGTGAAATATCTAGCTGACACTTTGAGATTTAGAAGGAACCTGCTAACATACTATTTAGTAAATGTAGCAGGAATACTGCGGTAACACTGTCTCATGAGCCCAAGGAGAGGTCAACTTAGCTACAAAAATTACGCAGATTATGATCGATTCCTCAAAATCTGTTTCATTTATGAAAAGTCTTCATAGAATGAGGTGGTAGTCAACGAATAGATCATAATAATAAACTCCAGAGGGCGTAAATATGACATAAGTTATGATAAGTTACCCACAGTTTTTGACATCATACATTGTCAACCCAGTATCTCATAGTAAAAAAAGCCAGCACATGAGCGATTGAAAATAACATAGTTCAATAAACTAATAAGTCTTCACCGTATTTAGACCATAAAAATATTTCGATAGAACCGTAAATGTATAAGCGACTGAGCTGATAAGTTGAATATTGTTATGTATCTTATGCATTTCAAGAATTCTCCTGCTAACAACAATTTTCCCTACACATAGTCGTAGCATATAACTTGCAAATTACACTGGTAAAAGCCTTAAAAAAAAAAATTGTATTTGAACTGCCCTGCCTTGCTCGAAAAGTCAGGTCACGAATGGAAAGCATCAAAAATTGTAAGTACGTATACGTCTAGATACTCATGTATTCAGATACTCGTGAATGCATGTGCGCTAGCTCGTATTGAACTAAGACGAGAATGCAAATCTCATTATTGCAACGAATCGAAGACTGTTGGGTGGTGACTACCCTAGTTTTCAAAAGTAACCGCACATACTCGAGGAAACCTATTTAGTGCAAGGCATATGTACGTCAAACTTTTTTTGTTAGATTTCAAAACCCTCCATTCACCCCTTCCACTTATCCATAAAAAGCAAACTACTTTTTACGAACCACATGCATTTTGATCAAAAGCTTATTTTGATGAAAATACCTGCAAGGCAATCCAAAAAACCGCAAACAACAATTTTCTAGACTTGCTACCCATGTAAGTGCCTTTTTGATAGATTATTTATCAAATTTTATTGGCCGTCTCGAGTTTCAAAGTGTTTGTTTCATTTATTGATTGAATTGAAATCAAACCACACTTTTATGATGAAAAAAACCTCTTGTGAGGATTGGAAATTAACCAGATATATGTTTTTGTGGCTTTTAAAAGAGTTTTAGATGAAAAATAGGAAAACACATTATTCCAAACAATGCAATTTCATCAATATCTCATCAACTCACATTTTGGAGCATTTGCTGGTTTTATATAATACCAGCATTACACCAATACGGTCTGAGTGAATTTAAAAATTAAATCTTAAGTACACCCAAACTGAATAAATCCACAAAATAGCCAATTTTCCACTTTCCCATATCAAGCAACTTCTCCTTTCAACAGCAATTACAATTTCGTTACGCGATTTAGATTTTGCAAATTCACGAAAGCTCAACGAAGAGCATTCCAATCGAATGGTCGTTCAAAGATACATTCTGATCATTGAGCTCCATTAAAACCCATTGGAATGCCTCGGGGCAAATAAAGTTATGACCAATTCAGATAACTAAAGCAGGAAAAAGAGCATAATAGAATCGAAAAATATAAGAAAACATAAAGATCACAAAAAACAAGCAAGCAAGAAACCACAACTGCCAACCATGGAGACTTACCGGGGGCCGTGTGCTGCTGGGCGAGAATGATGAAAATCTTACGAGATTGCAAAATTATCCACTTTTTGCTTACGATCGCTAATCCTGCTTGGCTGTTGAGTGTATGTCGCTATGTGTGAACGTGCTGGAGTTACAGATCACCGCTATAGATACTGCATCGATGCATTAGATATGTCAGTGCTGGGAATTGGTCTCGTGTTACATTCGAGCACAACTATTAGCTAGCTCCAGTAAAATGTTAATACTCGCTCTATGCAGGCAGTAAGGCAACTTCAAACGACACCAAGAACTGGTTGCATGCACAATTACTCAACGCGAATGTGGCTTATAAGTTTGTTTTCGAAAATCGCAAACTGGTTCGATTATTTCAATTTATCTCAATACATAAAACTCACTAATTTCAATCACGTAATTTGTGTAGCCCAACTGGATCTAAATATCGTTAATTTCAAAATGTTTTTTTCAACCGGCAGCCACTAATCGTGATACTTTCGCGGGACGTCGAGAACACTTTAACGCGCCCGTGCTAAAAAAAACTTAGATCCAATTAATCTTTGCTCAAAACTCAAATCACTGGACAGAGAAAAACGAAATAGAACGGTGATTATCGACAAAACCACATAAAGAGAAAGCATCCACAGAAGACAACATCTGTATCTTTACAGAAAACACTGAACGGTCAATCTCACTATCCGCACTGTATGAAAAGTAAACGCTGTACACGAAAACGATAGGTTGTAAAATAATCACATGAGGGGACACCGTGCAGCCAGACAAGTGCGAACACTCGAAAGGTAAATTCCTAACTAAAGTTAGATACTTTTTCGAAGTCACAAAGCAGCTAAACTTTGTAAAATCACACCAGGCCAGTCATTAAGGCACGCATTCTTCGACGGTATCGCCTAAGATGCGGAGGAGTATCTGAAGTTAAATGTTACAACCTGAAGCCGGTTCGAAGAAGAAAGCTTGTGGCCAGAAACCGGTAGAAGAAAGATAGTTACTGCGCAGGTATCGAAGATGAGTTTTGTTGCTCAGAAAAAACTTTATGAGAAAAGCTATCAAAGGTGTGCATAAACTAGTTGGTAGCAATTTAGGATATATGGTATAAATTCAAAGTTTTATTTAAATTCAAGTTTAACCAACTGAAATCAGCTTTTGATATTAGACCGCTATATATTATTCAATTCGAAAATGTTCAGCCTTACAAAGCTTTTACTATGCAAAGCTTACTATGTACTTACTGAAATTCATTTTGATTTAAATCCGAGTATTAAAAGCATAAGACGGTAGGTGAACGACATGATAGATACTGATTTGTATAAAATTGAGAAAACTCTAGTCTAATCTGCTAAAAAAAATTATCAGCAGTATCTTGTAGTGATTTGTTAATAGAATGATAGCAAGTCATCTCAACTGAACCGAAGTCTAGAAGAGAGAACCGAAGTCTACCCATCAAATGAGGACTAAACACTGAAACCCCTAGCGCATCAGAACCGCTGGAAACAATAATGTTCGAAGAACAGTAGAGGAGTTGGGCAGATTTGGAGTGTATATTCCACCACTAGCTACTTAAGGTCACTACCACTAGCTACTTCTCCTACTAAAGACCAATACACCGTAATTATTAATAAACCCTAAACCAATTTTATTTCGATGACTTCATCGAAAGTTCCAGCGATAGAAAGGTGTTTGGGGCTGCCATCCGCAAAATCTTCAGACCTTCGAAAATTTAAACATTGTTTACTTATTTTCATTACAAATGCTCGCGATGTGAATACTTAATGTTAGCATTTCTTGGTATGAAAATAATAAAAACGCCTCGTGCTGGCAGCCTTTTGGTAGCACCGAAGCCATGTCACATCTGCCTCACGTTGAAGACAACCTACTCTGCGAATTTCGTATAGATCGGATGACTGCATTGGAAGCTATAGGCATACAAAGAAATTTAGGGTTACCACCCGCGAAAGTTTTCAAATTTCCTAAATCGTAATATTTGCTATGATTTGAATATCTTAAGATAAAATCGCTTATTAAAATAAATGCGAAAAAAACCAGCCATGGCTGGCAACCCTATCATTGATTTTCCAACTAGATTTCTGCGGAGTATTGTCTACGATAAGTTTAATTTACCATATGGAACCATAACGACGTTCCATGACTGCACTGGAATCTATACGGATTTTCCTGAGCGAATTTTCAAAATTTACGACATCAAAATTACCATAGCTGGCAGCTCCAACTTAATTTTCAAACCAAATTTCTATCAAACGTGGCTTAGAGTAAGATACTGTGTGAAATCTGATGACTAAATCAGAATTTGTACTGCCACGAGCAGTTATTTTCCACTGGCACAGAATTGCCCACATTTCAAAATCGTGTCTATCAAATCTGGTCCTAGTTAAGACCAATACATTCTGTAAATTTCAAATGTGTCTGATTATTGGGGCGTGAGTCCCCGTGAACAGAAGTTTTTGATGCTAAAAATATAGGCAAATTGGAGAAGGGTTGCCGTTCTTGTTCGACATGGAATTTCCAAAGTTTTACCTTGGCTTTGTAGACAAAGCATCAGATTTGTATATGAGTTGCTTTTTTCTAAAAAAAGCGAAAATATTTCAGTTAGTTTGAAGGTGTTCACTTTCAGCGCATGCCGTAGCTACAGGGTTGCCAGCATCTTTCTCAACGGCATGATTATATTATTCGATTTTGATTACGACTTGGAATATTTTCCATGGTTATGAGACCTATAAAAATACATGTAAATAATCTTATCTACCACACTCCAGGGTGGGTGAAAAAGTGCCGTTGAGAAAGTGGGTACTGTTAGTTACAAATGTTTAACTCAATATATCTCAAAGACGGTTATGGTTACAAGAAAAAGTTATAAAATCTTTTTTGCTGAAATTTTTTTTTGTTTATAATAGAGATATTTGTGAAAGATCAGTTTTGGTGATCTTTGACTCCGTATAAAAATTAACGCAGCACTCGAATCGATGGAGACTTTTGACATTTTGTTTAGCACGCCAGTACCAACGTTCACACCAAAATCCAGCTTTCCCCTAATTTTTCCGAAGCACCATGATAAATTTCTCTGGACTATGAGTATAAGTAAATGAAATCTGCTTCACATTGAGATCAATGCGAATTCCGAATTTCGTTTCGATTCGATGATTCGTCGAAAGTCATAGGCATGAGAATATTTTGAGAGCTGCCGTCCAATAAAATTTCACGATTTGGGAAATGAATCTTTGTTGCTTATTTTTATCACAAGGTGCTTATCATGCATATATACAGGGTATTTGTAATTATATGTTTTATATCTTAGTACAAAAGTATTAAAAATGATTCTCCCTAACAAACCTTTTCCAGCGCTGAAACCAAAAATACATCCAACTTGCTTCAGACTTAGATCCGCCCCCACTGTCAATTAAATTTCAATCCGATTACTACATCAGGAGTTATAGGACTGGAAAAATTTTTAGGATTGCCACTCGCATAAAATCAAAATTTACCATATCGACACAAATATTACTTATTTTCATAACAAAATAATTACAACTTGAACATTCCTTAGTTCAAATATCACCAAAATCATTTTAAGCAGCAAGACGATCTTCATTGAAAATCTGTCAAACTTGGGCTACATTAAGATCAAGCTACAGTATAAATTTCGTTGTAATCCGATGACCTCATCGGAAGTAATAGGGGAAAATAGGTTTTTTTTATTAACGATATTTCAAGATGGCGGCACAACCATCGGATGACCGATATTTTAATATTGCTGCAATCAGAGCTGCTCCTGCTCATATCCAAAACATTCTGTGAGTTTCTTATTGATCTAGTGATCTGGTTGTGAGTTCTTGTGTTTGATGAAAGACTACTGTTCTCATGTGACTCGGAGAGAAAAAATTCAAATTAAAAGGTTGCATAAAGCATTGATTTTATAATTCGTTTGCCTTTCTTTAAAAAAGCGATAATTTTTCAGGATACTGATTAATTTAAAGGACTTTTTACATGCCTGTTGTAACTTCAGGGCTGCCTTCACATAACTATTTTTAGGTGCAATTAACTAATGCTCGTAGCATTTATTTTCCTTCTCTACCTAAAATAAGATCAGACCCCACGTTGGGCGCTATTTGTCACGTCACGACTGAGTCTGACTTAGGCAGTTCTAGGTTGATAGTCTTGAGTTTTTTTACGAAGGCAGCTCCTTCCCTTTGTGCTTGCCAATGTATATTGGGACTAGAGATGGGTAACACTTGAGTGAAGCAATCGCGATGAAGCAATCACTAGCCCCCAACACGTGTGTCGACACACTCTATACTGAGCGAGCTGCTTCACAGGTGAAGCAATCACTACAGTATGAGCGAGCTGAGCGTTTGGTGAAGCAATCACTTGCACTCAACAAGTGTGTCGGCCGACACGTTTGTGTACACACAGTAGAGCTAGAGATGAACAGCACATGAACGAGGCAATCAGTTGATGTGATTAGGAGCTTGTTTATGAGGTCGACACTTTTGCACAGGAGCAAGTCAATCGGTGCCGCGATATGAATTTCGTAAAGGCTGTAGGTAATGCCGTACAGTGCAAGCATGCCGTACAGTGCAAGCATGCCGTGGTTGGTTGTGATGATCGAAACTGACCGTCGCGGAAGAACATATGTGCACTTCATATGTGCATATGATGAAGATTTTGACTGAAACTTTCTTCTTGTAGACTTTCTCAATTTTTTTGTGATTGGATGCAGTGAGATTATCTCAGGAATGCGATGTCCGATCGAAATGAAATTTTTTAAGGATATTGATGAAGTATAAGAAGTATAGATATTGGATAGGGATATTCGAGCAAATTTTCAGAAACAATTATGTTTTGATGAAGAAAAAAACCTCAAAATACGAGAATGAGCGAAATGAAAATGGTTGGGTTTGCCCGCTTTTTTTGGATGATTATCGCTGTGATTATTTGTTATATCTGGGAGTTGAAGTGGGTTTATAATTCAAATAAAAAAGTTTTTGATTTTCAATATCTCTTGAAGTGTATATTGAAATCAGTGTACATTTCACACAATTCGACGCAGTGAAGTTCAGTGTATTTAGATAAGATACTTGTGAAAATTTGTTTCTAATTGATCATTAGTCTATAAATTCATTTAACATTGATAAATTTAAAATGGTAAACTTTTCAATTTTATACCGTTTCGAAAAAAGTTTCTATGAGTAATTTTTTCTTCGCTGAGGTAACGTTTTAGAATGATGTGAGTGAGGAGTACTTCAAAGAAAGCAACTATTTTCCTCATTTATTTGTAGGAAATGCGGCCATAAAATGTTCATGTGATTAGCATCATATATATATAACAAGTAACAATGTTTATTATTCACAAATTTTAGAATTTAGACATAGTTAGGTTATAATTAGAGGTTAAGCGTATATACTAGAACAGGTATTCTTTTGGGACAATCAGTACTTAGTATGAAATTCAAAAATACTAGGTTCTAGTGTTTTCGTATTTCCGAGTATTTTCGTACTTGCAAGTATTTTATTCAAATATTCAAAAAGTTTCTAGGGCAAAGGTAGCTGAAATCGGACAAAATCGGCCAATTTTGAGTGAGAGTGGTTTGGGACATAACGGGCCAAGATCTATTTCTGCGATACGAAAATTTCAGTTTTGTAGGGGGATAAGGGGTTTTTTGGCCATAGTTTGGCAAAAACTGCCTTTAAGATGATTGAAAATGGTCGGAGAGTACAGTAGTGATATTTTAAGGGCGAGAAAAAATGTTGATAGGGGAAATTGGGTGAAAACTTCCTCTTGTACCAAAATAATTTTTTTGGTCCAGCATGAATTCGGGGACCTTTCTGAGTTGTTTCGGGTCAAATTTTCATACAAGTCTGTGAAAAAGCGGCCTAGTTTCGAAGATACGGCAAAATGAAATCCGCGGGAAAACCGTCTGGAAAAACTGAAAGTAGCACTTAAAGTGCTAAGGAGGAAAAGGTTGAGATCCTTTTTGGTTCGCCAGTTGGCTTCTCCGGCTGTGCTGAGGCTCTCCTCGTGACTGCAGGTCGCCACGAGGGTGTCTCCAACCAATCCGCGGGTTGTAAAATTTACGAGACCGCGAGAGTTAAAATGCCTCTGGATTCATATCCAGCCTTACCAAAGAGGTTGGTCCCCTAGTGGTTTCATGTTTAATAGGCGAAACATTTTGTTTTTATCATTTCTTAATAAAATTTTCGTTTAACTTCATGCTTCAGTGAGGCGAAGTGGAAAACCGGCTGTTTTAGATTAGCCAAGAAAAGTTTGGTATCAGAGATCGATCGATGAAAAGCCATATAGATGGCAACAGGATTAGTTTGTTCTATCTTAGTAAATTTTTTGACTTTGGTAATTTGAACGAATACAGGAGATGTTTTGTGCATATAATAAAATGAAAATCAAATTAAATTGATTGAATTTCATCGTTTTTCTTTAGGCGAAAAGATTTGCCAAATAAATGGCCGAGCATTGGAACGTTACGGACAAGCTGCGCGGACTAATGACTCAGTATCTTTTGAAGATTATCTTGCACCATCACCATTCTGGCTTGGGAACCTTGTGTTTGGAGGGTGGGGGAGGGCATATCATACCTTTTCATTACATCACTGCAAATCGTATGTATAGTATATATAGTATACTTAAAAAAATACTTGCTAGTATTTTCGGAACATGTATTTTTTTGTACTTGTATCAGTTATATCTAGTATGTGAAAATCCTAGTACGACCCGACTCTAGTTATAATATGGACCAAAACATGCATTGAAGACCTACATACATAGTTCCGCTACTTTTCTACGAAAATAGGATTTTCTGACGGACTAGAGTTTTTTAATTTGTAATTCAAATCAACTATAGTTAACTAAGCTATCAGACACTTTCCTTACATTTTAAAATCTTCTCAAAATGTTCAAAACAAAAAAAAAGACACTTATTAAAATAAATACTGGGAAATTTTCTGTGCGCTTAATTTTCTTTGTCGCCTTTTCATGGCCATGTATAAGCGGTAAATAGAAAAAATAGTAATCATATGCATAATCCTTTTTCATAACTACATTTTACATTAATCAAAAACGAAATCACACAATTGATTGACTCACACTGATTGACTCATCCAAATGAGTGAGTCGAAGTGTGTCGACACACTAAACTGAGTCGTTTTTCCCATCTCTAATTGGGACTACAAAGTGTTCATGACTGATAGAAAGCGCGTAGTGCTAATCTTTCGTGGAGCAAATCCAATCTCATTCTTGAAGAAGCCATCCAAACCGCCCAAAGCGACACCACTAATACGTATGAAGGCCCATCTGATTCTGCATGAAAACCCGGCATGCACCGGGCGATAGTAGCTTGATTCTGTAAATAATAATATATTTTTTGTTTTTCTTCCTTGAAAAATGAGTAAGTGGTTACAACAAACATTCAATATGTACTTCTAAATCAATATATTTAAATGCTTATTCTCATGTTCAGTACATCATACAAAGAGTAGAGTAGAGTAAAAATAAATATACAAATAGTTTTGGTACAGGCGTCACAAAAATTTTGTCAATACAATTATGTTTATTCCGTTTTCTTTGTTTCTTTTGTTTCTGTTTTTGCCAATTTTCCGACAATAAGGTACATTCCTTCATATGTAAGGTTATAAAATACTCATTCTAACAAATATATAATACTAGATGGGCAATTGTGGAAGATGTCACCAAATGCAGGCTTTTTAAAATAAATATCACTACGCATTACTATTTATTATATTGAATGATTATACAGATGTTGTAATTGTGTTGATGATCTTGACCCAACGCTTTCGATCGATTGTATGTAGGCTCATTAATTTTTCGGTGATCGTTTAGTTGACAAGCGTTGAGCTGGTACTGCCGCTGAGTTCGCACAGTTGCAAATAATGTCGAATATTCGCGTCATGACTCCTCGAGCTCGATTGACAATTCGACCATTACGGAAACTCGACAGGACAGAATCTAAAAAAGAATAAAATTTTTGGCATTCAGTATTGATGGTTTTGATTAGCAATAAATCAATAAATAACTTATAAAATAAATAGAATTTAAGTGCAGCCCCGGATCGTGAATTTTTTCGAGGTGGGGCAAAAACTGAAAAATGCCGACCCCGCCAACCAATATTTTTACCTTTATCATCATCATCATCATTTCAGCCCACTGATAGACAAAGACCTACCCCAAAGAATGCCACAACGACCGGTCTACCACTGCCCGTTCTCTGTTAGCCATATATTTTTTCCAAAATACATGAAAGGGTCGGACATATATTTTAATTAGAATAGGAAAGGATAGGGTATGAAATAAAACGTGAGATTAAAAGTAATTATTATTTTGCACATTGAAATCACAATTTTACTCTTCAAGCCTTTTGTTATGCAAACAAATCAATGGCCTTGTGATAATTAATCTCATGTGCAGTTCGATTTTCTATTGCTAATATTGTCAGACTCGATAAACGTTCCTGGCTCATCTACGATCGTAGCTAATTTTTAATTAGTTTAAGTTTGGTAAAAATTCACTCGCAGCTTGCAGATTTAGTAGGAAGCGTAGAGTGAACTCGCAGAGCAATACAAATATTAGGAAAGACATCCTGCAAATAATGCGTATAGATCTGTTGCAAGAGACTGAAAGCGCTAGCATTTTTTATATATTTATATCTCCTTTAAAACGTAGAGTTCCTCGCGGAATTCAACTTTGCTTAAATCTTGCTTATATTTTCCTCCACGATCTGCTCCATGCTTCTGCAGTTCTTCAGTTGACAAATTTAACATTTCAGTACCTACCATTGAGAAAACTCAACGTGGTAGCACCATCAATCCTCTTATTAATTTCTGATAAGATTCAATCAAATACCATCATTGTTGCCTTAGCAAAGAGTTGAACAGGTTAAAGTTTTCGTGATTCGTCATGACAAATCTCATCAAATTGTTTTTTGCATCTCGGAATTCGTTTATTTGGCAGAATAGATTCAACACCAGTTTTTCCAGCAACTTCTATAGCTTTTTCTATCCAAAGTTCAATTGAATTGTCTCCCATTTCTTGCAAAGTTTTCATCAGGCCATCCATTAAAAAGACGGAACACGCAAGAATTATATCTTCCTTTTGAATTTGAATATTTATAAGAAGAATATTTGCCCAAATCGGTAAGTTCAGAATAAATTTAAAATTCTTTAAAGCATTTAAGAGGTGACCTGCCGCGTACTTTGCTTCTGGAGCATGAGAAGTTTGTTCAACTTCCTCCAATGATTTCACCACATCCGGCAAATTATTTAAGAGGGCTTTCACAGCGACACATTTTGCTGAACATCTTGTCTGACTGCTTCCTTTCAAATTGATTTTAACATATTTTTTCATAGTATCCCACCAGGTATTGGAGTCTAAAATAAAGCAATATACTTTTTTAGTTACTCCAAATAGGTTTATTGCTTCCCGACACGATGAGGCAGCATGGACACCGACAAGATTTAAGGAGTGTGCCAAACGCGGTTCGAACTAAGCCAGCTCATCTTTTCTGCAATCCTGGCTTGCACTTCATAATAGGCACCAGTCATATAGGACCGATTATCATAAGATAGGCCACGACATTGTCTAATATCTAAACCATCAATTTTCCATAATCTGTTGAGAAATATACTCTCCTGTCTTTACAGCAACTTTTATGAAATCAATGAACCTTTTTTTTTATTTCACACACATCACCAGTTTCTACGATTCTTGACCAAAGATAGGTGAATTTGAAGCTCTAATCACTCTTTTGAGACGAGTGCTTTTGTGTTTTTTTCCTTTCACTTTTTTCGGCATGGTGTTGGTGTTTGAAATGTTTAAGTGCCAATCCTAAAACCTTCAAATATACTTTGTTTCTTTTTTGTAGTTTTGCTGCCGCTTGGCATTAACAAACACGCATGCACAGCGTCGTTCACAGGCTGAGGTAAAGGAGGGAGGTTAATAACCTTCTTTTTGGCATAGCTGCTCTTGAAAAAAATGGTATTCCACCCCGTAGCATACTGTTTCTGTGCTATCTCAGTATTGCACTGAAAATTATGGAAAATGTGTCCTGAGTGTTTGCCCCCTCTATTTTAAAGTCATGCACACGCCTATGCGCATGCATAAAAAAAAACATGAACCAAAAATGTTTGTCTTTGGAATCCGGGATGCTGCAACCGTTGTACACATTTGAACTATTCGTAGGTAATATTCTTTAAAAAAAACATATTTACTTATTAAAGGTCTAGACGTTTTCCTATATTTAAGACACCGAATACTTACTTTCCCGAGGTGTTTTTCCGCGACCCTGAAAAAAGAGTAGAAATATCGTTAGTGATTTTTTCCCCAAATAAAAAGAAAATATTATTTCAGTTCATGCAACGTTCTTTGAACAAATAAAATTTTGCATTTATTATTTCCAATTTTTCTAAACAATCTGACTATCGAGATAAACCACGTGGCATTATTAATAGCGTAATAAAGCTTACAATATAACCTTCCTTCTGCGTTCAACTTCAAACTACAACCATGGTTGGGCAGAAAAAGCATTTATTCACATGGTAAGTTGAGATTTTGTAGTTATGAAACCTTTTTTTTTTAGAAATTCATCATCTATAGCCCGGAGTCTGCATATATTGTTTCAAGCAGCAAATTTAAAAAAAAAAATTAAAAAAATCAAAACAAGCAAATGGTGTCATTAAAAATCATGTGGCTTAGTTAAATGCCGAGCTATTAACGAACTCCTTGGTCACGCTATCGCATTCTCTCAATTTTCCGTGTAAAACATGCTGCCTTCATGAAATATATTGCGTGTTTACTACCAATTTAACTGGCTTCAAAATAACACGAATGTCCAATGCAAGGACTTTTCAAGTAACATGGCCCAGTATAATGCAATTTATTTTTCAGGATAGTGTTTTTTAACGGTCGTAGAAATTTCAAATGGAATTTTTACACGCTTAGAACTTATTTTTTTCAAGTATGATATAGTGGCAATAAATCTCGCGTAAGAAATAATTTTAGTACTATTTATTCCATCTTCATTTTGCATCAGATTGCTTTGTTTCACTCTTAGTAGTTATTGCATGCTGTAAATTGGACTATATTAATAAAGCAATTATTATTTTAACAAACTCAACTCCGAAAATCCACCAAACGAACTCAGTGTTAGTCGAGTTGAAAATGACCTGGCTTATAAGGGATCTTATTAATTTTTGTTATCTTCCACTTAAGCTAAAACATACAAAACATTCTTCTTATCTGCTTGCAAATTTGCCTAATAAATCCCAAAATCAGTTGCTTTATCATTTCTCTTATCCGACAAAAATCGAAACGGCACATTCATGACTTTCTGTATGTATGTGTTTATAAATAAACCTAAAATGTTCAAACGAGCATAGATTTGGTTATAAAGTCACGTCAATCGTAATTTAAATAGTGAACTTCGAAAGATATCAGAACATAATCATTTCTTTTTCGGTATCGTTAATTCGAGATAAGGTGATAATTCAATGAGCAAGGTGGTTTAAGTTTGAGCGTGGCTTCAATCATATTTTTAATAAATAAAGGGTGCACCAAGAAGTGATTTCATCGCAGCTTTTTATTTGCTTGAGTTAAAGTGCTCATAAACATTAAATCACATGATTTTGTGGACCAATAATAGGGCGTAATATTTTATAACGTTGATGAAAACAGCATGGTTAATAAAATTTTCCAATGTTTATAATATTGTTTGAACTAAATATTAAATATTTTTGTGCGTTACTTTGTCACAACGGTACTTTATTTGGCCTCAAATTACTCTACGATTAAAATTTTAGTAGTTTTTATGACAAGTTTAAAAACTTTTGAGCCCTACTTTACTTTGTAAAATTGACGATGTTCGGTTAACAGTTTTTGTTGGAATACCTTATAATTACTTCTAGTATAGATTTCGACTTATTTCACAAGCTTGAGTTTGTGAAATATTTAAAGTCGGAGATATAATGAATCTTGGATAGAAAAAACGAAATTGATTATAGACATCTTTCTGGATAAAAGTTCATTCATGATTGGAAAAATATATCTATGTTCCGTTGATTTTATCCAAACTTTCATCAATTTGTATTAATATCTAAACGATTCTAAGATAAGTTACACTCTGTGCATACAAATATATATGCGATATTTTCTAGTTTGTACTCAAGAAACAGTTGATGAAAACTCTGAACTAATCATACTGCTGAATTCAATCGTTAGCTTTATGATATCATTTGAATACATATCATATCAGTATTGCGCGCGCTTGTCTATTACTGCCTGATGCTCCGCGTATGTATTCTCGTCCGAATTTACAAGATAAATTTTTTTGCGTTGCTTCTTCTACAAAAAAAATTATTAACTTTTTTCCTACCTGTTGCGATTTGAGTTTTTGTTCACTTTCCATTTGAGCTATCCTTAAAACATCATCAACAAAATCCTGTACGATTTTTATATTTTCGGGATCTTCCTTGAACTCAGCCATCCTCTTTTCCATATAGTCTGGCTCGAAGCTCAGTTCCTTGGCGAATCCAGCCTTCATTTTCACTCTTGGTGTTACTGAAACGTAGCACACACTTTCTTTCGAAAATTAACTGCACAGCGAATTAACCGCGAGCACACAATATTCTAATATAAAACTTCCGTTTCGCCTATCGATAAAATCAAACTATCGTAACGAGTCCCGCATGCAACTTAAATAGTAAAAAGCTACACTAAAACTGGAACTAAAGCCCGGCCGTCGCTTCGTCGGTGGTATACGACTAGATTACGTCTTGCGTTATCGTTCGTTACTGACTGTTGTAAGAACTTGACGTAGTCGTTGCTGAAATCGAAAAATCAATAATTCGTCACGGTCCTGATAAGGCACAGGCGGCAACCATCCCTATAGCCTGGCGCGCTAGTCACAACACTCGTTACTCCTGCTCAAGTATTTTTGCCCAGCTTCCATCGTTGGTCCTGGGAATGGTTCTGTACGAGATATCAGAGCTTGTAAACTTAGAAATATTTTAGCGAGAGTGTAACTTTCGTTCAGTATCTTCAAGCTCAGTGAAATTATATTTTTATCAGTGATTTATTAGGCGTGACACAATTAGCGCAGGAAGTAATGAAACGAATGAGGAGACATCAATTATGTTAAAGCATCATAAAACAACAAGTAAATAATTCAGCATTAAATAATATTGCAATATCCAAAAGTTTCACAAGCTATTGTGCAACAATATCAAATAAATTTAGTATGGGTCTGTAACACGATTTTTGATCGTCAAGGGAGGGAGCGTACTTGTCCGACTTAACTGATACTCACCAATTACTTAATCCTAATATCTTTAAATTCAAACAAATTTTATGTTCTATTATCTTATTTCTTTCTACAATGCATCTTTAAGATATTGTACATTCAGTACAAATGATAATGTGTGATGTGGTTAGTTTACACTACGCCTATGTCGGAATACTTATACGAAGATTAGTTATTTGATTTAATTTAACATTCAATGTCAATGTGGTTTTCGTATATTCAGATTTGCAATGAGTTTTGATCATTTAAATGAAAAATGAGGTTGATCAAGATTCAAGAATTTCAAAAAGCATTTATTTTTATGAACAAATGCTGTCAACAGAACAATTAAATAGAATTTTTGCAAAACTGATAAAATTTCTAAACAATATAAAATTCAAAAATATATAATGAGTAGATGAGATCATACAAAATTGTAAACATAGAACTAGAAAGCACTCAATAAAATATAAATGACTTAGACTAGTCGAAAATCAGTCTCTTCGAATGAACTCAAAATAACGCTATTTACATGTAAAAATTTGATTATAGAACCGGACACAGTACAAATTTTTCTCACGACTCAAACCAGTCTTTCTGGTTAACAGAACGCAGGAAGACTAGAATGTTCAGGTTCTTAGGAGATAATCTACTCCTCTTCGTGCACTTCACACTATCTGCGTGAGAGAAGAATCGCTTGGCAGCAGTTGAAGTGGCCATAAGGGGCAAATAGGGCATGGCTAATTCGTAGAGTTGTTCATATCCAATTCTCATAGAGTCCCACACCTCCATACGATCTGGGTTTGTGCGCCTGTCCACAACGGTGCTGTTGCAGTACGCCTTTAGTTGCGATGGGATGGTATCTGCAGCCTCCTGGTCGATTGTCCCCTCAGAGCTTGGGCGCAGGAGATTGTCTACTGCGGACCAGATCCCCGAAGAGTAGTCTTCACCATCATCGTCAGGCGCAAAGTCCAGGTCCACAGCATGGCTGGATTCAAGCATCACTTCCGGTATACGGTTACAATCGTGTATCGATGTCTTAACACTGCACACGCCCATCTTGTCCACCTTCGTTTGAATCAGAAGCGCCGGGCCTGCTACAAGTGAAGTAGCTTTACCATGATGTCCACCTTGTCCGCCTTCAACTGGACTGCTGAACAGGACGGACGTGTGCATGTGGCAGCACCTTGAAGGGAAGTCCCTTGCAAATTATTTCCAACTACGAAGACTACAAATCGAAAGCTAATTATGGAAGAAGCAGCGCGTGGATTCTCAAAGATTAACTTTTTATAGCGATGGCCCAGAAAGGTTGCTGCTGCATATGGGCGAAGTAACTTGATTTTAAAAAATTTTGAAAGTTGCTGCTGGTCACTGAATGACAAGGGCTCTGTTGGCAGGTAGGTTTTGACCGCCAGAAAGTTTAGATGAATTATTTAGTGGGTGTTCAAAGGTATCAAAAATATATAAAGGGTGGCCCACGAGATCCGGTGTTGTTTTACAGGTAGGCAACACTTCGTGCATCTGTCGGCGACAAGCGAAAGGCGAGGACTGGAGCTTGGTGGAGCTTTCCAAGTCTCACGTTTTGTTGGCAGATGCACAAGCCTACCTGCCGAAAATCCCGTGGTCCGTGGGCCACCCTGAAATCATAAGTGCTACGCTATTCTCACTGTTTTGATTCCGTACACAATAGGGATAATGTTACTGAGAGTGGCATTCTATTCTTTATAGAGCATATTGGCTGCCTCCTCTAGAGGCTTCAGGAGGTCCCTGATCTCGATTAGAATAGTGACCCACTAATAATCGGCGGTGGTCTTCGCTTTGTGGAACCGCACTCACGCTGTATCTTGAGAAGTACGGCAGTAATATGCTCTCCGAGCTCAAAATAGCGTTGCATCATGTAGTAGAACGAGTTCCAACGTGTCCGTGCCTCTTGGACGAGCGTCAAGCACTTTACTTCTGTTTTTCTATGAGCAGAGCGTGCACTGACAGTCCCACTGGGTCTTGTGTTTCCCCTTCGACCTGGATATCCTCAAGCAAGACTTCGGCATCCTCTTCGTTTTTAAGTTCGTTCACTTGAAGATTTAATTAATGACTAGATAATAGTGAACGAGAACTTCACACGAATGAAACAAATTTAAAACAAAATATTAGTGGTTCAACAATGCTCGCGTTGGCGTGTTCAACCACACTAGAGAGGGAGAACGAGAAGGCGGTAGCAATGCTCTGACACGTCGAAAATCTAGCAAGTCGAGTCGCCCCCAGAAGCTTCTAAAATATTCCTAAATCTAGGGTTAAATTCCCTAATATGGCACCACTGGGCTGACCCAGTAAATTAACGTAATACTGGCCGTTCATTGCAGCTTTTTTAGGCAAGCTATCAATTAATAAAATTTCCGCGCTATCCCAGAAAATGGTAGCCATAATCTTCGACACCGACTTTTCCACTTTGAATTTCTTTAGTGGCCTTTCTCCTTTTTTGTCCCTCGACTCTTGTTTGGACTCGGGATCATACTGACGAATCTACGTTTCATCAATGGTCACAATGCGGTTACAAATTTCATCGAAATCACCCTGACACAACTCCAAAAAATCTATACAACTCTCTAATCGTCGCTGCTTGTCGAGCGGTGTGAGCATTCGCGATATCCACCGCGTACAAATTTTTTTCATGTGCAAATGTTCATGTAAAATCTCTTCAAATCGTTTCTTACTAATTTGTAGTTCTTCTGCTACCTGCCACAATTTAATTCTTCGATCAGCCGGTACTAATTTTTCGACTTTTTGGATATTTTCTTCCGTCACTAGGCGGCCTAGGTGAGGGTCGGCTTCACAGGTCTCTCTTCCTTGTTGTAGTCGCCGAGTCCATTTTTTTACCATCGTATATGAAGTAGCAAAATCCTGAAGAACCGCTCTTCAAAAATTTCTTTCGGCGTATTTTCTGTTATAAGAAGGAATTTAATCACAGCGCGGTGCTCCAAATTGCCAGAATATTCAGTTTCGTTGACATGGTGCTGTTACTCGTTCCAGGGATAAAGTGTTAATGAACAAAATAAAAAAGACATATTATCCATACTAACAAAGAGTCACACAATGAGTGTTATCAGCAACGAAATGATGAGTCATCACTAAGTACGTTAGACCGCGAACTTATCAGCCGCCCCTCTTATGTCGTCAGTGAATCCAAAGATAGTGCTGCTAGATAGCAATGGGAGTCTTTCAACTTCGTTGTACATGATGTTCTATTAAAGTGGATGAAATTTACTGCAATTTACTAAACTCATATCGGTGATCAGAGAGTTCACTCTTTCCATCCACAATTGAAGGTAGTTTTTCATATCCACCATCATACCCAACGAGCATATTAGGTAGGTGGTAAGATGGTGGTTCACACCGGAGTTTTGAGTCGCTTCTTTATTGCCTTGGGAATATTTTGTCGCTCAAGCATTTCTGAAATACTTTCACGAATGCCTCTACAGGAGCAATGTTGGGAATACCGTCCAGTATTAAGGCTTTCCTGTCTGCAACTTTGAAACAGTCTTGCAGCACGTTTTACCTTGTTTGCACACTACTCTGGGCAAGAGGTTTTGTTAAGATTTTACCCGGAACTTTCTTTCTTAGTAATATGTCCACCCAAGTAAAATAAGTAACAATTGTGTTGCTTCTCTAAATTCGGAAAATCGTGCTAGCCTTGGAAATCTTTTTATCCTCTGGCTTCCGATGCAGTCATCAAATCAATGTGATATATGTATGACCTTAAATACAAGTTGTTTGTAATAAGAAGCACGTTTGGTAGCATTCAAAATCTATACATTTTTATCACTTTTCTTTGAAAATAAGCCTTTACACAAGTTTTTTTAATCTACCAGTGCGTTTAAAAGTTTAGTATCTTGTTTCACCAAAATACTATTCAGTCCAACAAACAAAAATCCATCCAAGAAAATCTCTTTTTTATTACAACAAACAATGCTGTCCCTTATACCAACAAATTAGTTGTCTGGGAAGCACTATGAAAAACTTACTGGAGGGTAAAGATGGTGCACATAGACTGTGCACGCTGATAGAGTGATGGAGAGAGTGGAAGGAAGGAGGAAAAAAAAAAAAAAATTACGCCATTTTTTTCGTAACAAAACTTTGACAACTATATATATATTTTTTTCTATTGACAATATATATTTTTCTTAGCCTACTTGATGTTAAAATTTTGGTGTGGTGTGTTTGATGTAAAGTAGTGTGGTGATTAGTGAAATGTGAGAATGATATGTGTTTATGTTTGTGTATCCACAATACTCCCCTGCCAGCGTTTTACGCGTTATCGCGAGATGTAGGAGAGTGGCACCTTTGTGGTTCGCTCAGTTAGAGAGACGTACGGGGCGAATGTAACCTTCCTCGCTGGTCTCTTTTCGGGAGCTGAAGGTAGTGTGTGCCGTCGAAGTATCCGATCACAGATATAAGAGAGAATGGATTCGAAATGGGCCGAGAGAAATGTGCCAATTTTCGACTTTCTGCTTACTGGTGTGAGAAGGAGGTACTTGTGTGTGTTCATATGGCAAAGCTATGTGAAAAAACCACGAGAGATCGCCATTTTGAAAGTCGTTTGACATTTCTTTACCAAAACCGGCGAGTGGAGATTAAAATACTTTTTGTCAATGAAATTTATTATGATTTAACACAAAAACTATACGAAATTGTTGCCAAAGGTTTATTTTACTTACCCGAAATACGATATCCCCTGCGAAGCACTTCGGTAGCTACTTTTGCAGCCTGTAACGCGGCACTTCATTATCGCACTATTTTATAACTTTTTACCGCTAATTTACTCGCGAAACCGACACAAATGATCGCGCACAAACGTAGATGTACGTTTCCATCGAATTCGCCGAAAAATTTCTAAATTTTATTTGAAAAATTTTGACTGAAAGTCAATGCTCTCAGTCCCCGACACAAACCAAACTGACGTTGACGTTTCTTTTCGTGTTGCCCGTTCCACGCTTTTACACCGATCTGGTGTTCCCAGCATTAAGGCACAGCATTAAGGCTTTTCGGTTGTGAGTGCGGTAGAAAGGGGTGCACTGAGCGGAATTTTTGTGAAAGAGCAGTGTTGTGCGTGTATTAAAAAAGGCGCATTCACCTACGGGTACACGGATAGCCATTTCGTATCCATATTCTTTCATATCTATGTATCCGATGTTTGTTGGTTCGCGGAAGGTTTGTCAACAGGTTCCGTAGAGGAAGACATGTAACAAGGCTTGAGCCTGTTAATGGAAACATTGACGGATTTGTTTCTGATTTCTTGAGTGTAATAGTATGTCTGGCTAGGACTTTGAAAGGACCGTCGTACGGTGGAATGAGTGGTGGACGAACAGAGTCGACTCTAACGAAGACGAGTGAGCAAGAGTCGAGTTGCTTGAAGATGAATATCTTCGGGGTTATGTGATGTTTAGCATCAACCGATCGAAGTTTTGCCATTGTAGCCGTTAGTTCGGAGGCAAAGTCGGTTTGGCTAATCTTCTTAGGATTTTCATGAAGAAAATCACTAGGAAGATGCAGGTTTTCTTCGTATAGGAGTTGTGCCGGTGATGCTGTGAATTCTTCTCGGATTAGAGATCGTAACCCAAGAAGAATTATGGGTAGTGTTCTAGTCCAAGAAACATCGTTCTCAGCCATGATAGCCGATTTAAGTGTACGATGCTATCTTTCTAAGAAACCGTTAGCCTGAGGGTGGTACGCTGTGGTACGATTGCGTTCGAAGCCCAAGAGTCGACCAAGCTCAGCATAGAGCGCAGACTCGAGTTGTCTGCCCTGGTCGGTGATAACGTATTGGGGAACGCCAAATCTAGCAATCCAGGTGCTTAGTAAAGCAGTAGCACAGTCATTGGCAGTAATTCTGGCTAAAGGAATTGCTTCAGGCCAACGTGTGAAACGGTTGATTATGGTGAGACAGTATGTGTATCCCTGCGAGTGTGTTTGGGTACCAACTATGTCAATGTGAATTAACTTAAAACGTTCAGAGACCGTAAGAAAGGTCGATACAGGTTTGCTTACATATCTGGTTATCTTGCATTTTTGACAAGATAGACATTCTCGGGCCCAAATGGCAATGTTCTTGTTCATCGAAGGCCAGAAGAATTTGGTTGAAATGTGCTTTCGAGTAGCATGAATACCAGGGTGAGCGATATTGTGTTCTGAGTTGAGCACCTGTTTCCTGAGTGTATGAGGAATATAAGGTCGTATGATTGAGCCAGACTCTTCACAAAAAATGTCGACGTTGGTGTCAAAGATTGGTTGTTTCTTTAAAACAAATTTAGAGTCCTTGAGAATCTCCTGAGACTCTGCGGCCGATGCTTGGGACGAGGTGATTTCGGCAAAGTCGAGAGTACTGGGAAGAATTATTTATTCAAGACGAGAGAGTACGTTAGAGAGTGCAATCAGAGACATGCCGAATGTCAGAAGTGAAGTCACTTATATAACTTATCACCTAGCCGTCGTCTAATTATTCATGACAACTTGTCTAAACGGCACTACTTGATTGGCACAGGTGCAGATATTTCGGTGCACCTGCTACCGAAAAACTTCCACCTTCTGGAATGCGACTTGCTGTGGCAAACCAGTCAACCATCAACACCTAGGACGAAAGGTGATAAAACTAGAACTGGGACTCTGTGGTGAGTTTTCATGGAATTTCATCATTGCCGATGTCTCTAGACCTATTTTACGCGCACACTTCCTCTGCTACTATGGGCTAGTCGTCGACTTGGCAAATGCTATCCTTTGGGATCCTCTTACTTCGCTTTCATCGAAAGGCACATTTACTTCATATGAGTGTCCAAAACTTAGTGTTTTGATTGAGGAATCCAATGATCCACGGATACATGCCCTTCTCAACAAATACCATGCCATCACGGTCAACACAGGGTTCTCACAACCCAAACCACATTTTGACCACAGGCCTTCCAATAGTGTCGAGACCACGTCGACTAGCACCAGATAAGCTCGCGACGGCCAAAAAAAGAATTCGATTTCCTGCTACAGCAGGGAATATACCACCCCTCAAACAGCAGCTCGTCTTCTCCATTACACATGGTTCGCAAAGCTAATGGGGAATGGCGTGAATGGCGTCCTTGCGGCGATTACAGACGCCTTGACGCCATAACCGTCCCGGATAGATATCCGATCCCCATTATTCAAAACTTCTGTCATGAATTACATGGCAAAAATATCTTTTCCACCATATACCTTACTAAGGCCTACCATCAATTTCCAGTCGAGTCGAACGATATTCCAAAGAGCGCCATCTGCACACCTTTCGGACTCTTTGAGTTCACTCGAATGACTTTCGGACTTTGCGATGCGGCACAATCGTTCCAACACTTCATGCATGAAGTCCTACACGGATTAAAATTCTGTTTTATTTACCTCGACGACATTTTGGAAGAAGAGCATCTTGTTCACTTAGAACAAATTTTCAAACGACTAGCGGACCATGGTCTTACAATCAACATAGAGAAATGCCATTTCCTTCGACCTTCAATTAAATTCTTAGGTCATGAAATTTCGCCGAAAGGCATTAAGCCCTCCCCAAATCGAGTTGAGGCAATATCAACAGCTAAACTCTCCCAGCCGGTTAAAGACCTGAGAAGATTTTTGGGGGATGGTCAATTGAAACAAGATACTAAATTGGTGACCCCGACGTGATATGTATATGTGTTTGTGTATCCACAAAATAATAGTTTATGCGCGAAAGAATTTCGTACCCTAAAATAATATAGAGAACTTAGAAAATGAAAAGTTTTCGTAACACTGTCATCACAGAAAAATAACTAGACTATCATACTCTCAATTCGTCCTAAGTCTATTTTTAACTGTAAGCTTTCTCTCTTTCTCTGGCCAGCGTGTTATACTGCTGTAATCCAACGAACATACATATGCCAGCTCTTGAATGAAATCATAATGTGCGATTAACTTTTCAGCGAACAATCCGTGTAAGGACGAAGTTGCCCATGTCTTCGTTGTCCTGATGTGCTTGATATGCTTGTATAAATGTCAAGTACTAACGAGATAATATCAGGATTCATAACAATCAAATCTTGCGGACCGACAGGACTTGACAGTTTGGGTCAGCACTGGAAATCAACGTTTGTTGAACTGAAAGCTGTTTTTATCATTCTTTTGTGATTGTATGAATGATGTGATGGCTTGTTATGACGACGTGCATATGACAACATCATTTTGTAAATCAAGTGGCGATTGATGAACAGCGATAGAATGTATTGTTGTGGGCTGTGAAACGTTCGATAAGCAAATAAATGTCTCAACAAAAGCTAAACGCAGGCTATTGTAATTTGCGTCACATGAAAACAAACATATTTACAATGAAAGGTTAAAGTGCCTCAAAAGACGTATTCGATTTCGTTATGAAGTAGTTTTTATCTTTCTTAGATGTAAATTACTATTGTGTCCAATTAAAAAATAATGATATTTCAAATTGTTTATGATTTGAAATTCCAAGAATGGGCATCACGTTTACAAAGATTTCATGAAAATTTTGCACATAGATGAAGAAGAAATAATTGCAGCCTTAACCTGATTCGATGAAAAATTCTGCATGTGGTCGTAGTCTACACATACCTTTCACGACAAACTGTTGTCATATGCTCGTATTTAATAGTTTAGCAAATTACACAAATCTCCGTGGCAGAATCTGCAATCATCTTTAATAGGCAAAGAACATGTTTTACAGCTACCAACATACGAGTACTGACTCGTTTGGCGAGTTTTATGCCTTAAAATTAACAACCAGCATAGACAAATATGAGTACGTATTTTATGGAAAACAATTTTATTGTAATGTTTCCCAAACACTAAAAAATATTATAACTTTATGGAAATAGATGTAGTTGGGCCAAACTTTGTGCTTGAAGCTGAAATAAAAAAGCTAAGCATATATATTCTTTATTTGTGTTATAATAGTACGATTATAGTTTTACGGCTAGTTATTCAAAGTTTATCCCGTTTGAATCTTTTGAAAATAATTTCATTTTAAACAACAATTACCAAGTAATACATTTTAGATTTTTCATAAAAGATTCGCTTGAATTTGCTTTTAATGAAATTTCAGATTTCCGCTTACACTATTAATGATTTATATTATTAATTATTCTATCCAAAACAATTTCAATAAATTTTTTACATTATTAGCATACTTTTCTTCTTTAAGTTGAGAAATGATTAAAGATCGTTTTTCTTGAGTAGGATGGGAATATACTAGTTCCCATATGTATTAATAATGGACCATAAATCAAACATCCAACAGATAGTTATCCTTTAATGTAAAACAAGTCCAGAAAATGTTCCGTGACGTATAAAGATCACTATGAGAAATTACGCATCAGATTTTTTCCTACAACATTACGAAATGAGGGTAATTACCACAGATATGAAAGAATATGGATGCGAAATGGCTATCCGTGTACCCATACGTGAGTGTGCCTTTTTAATGACGCACAATATTGCTCTCTCAAAAAAATTCCGCTCAGTGCGCCCCTTTCTACCGCACTCACAAACGAAAACCCTTAATGCTGTGTCTTAATGCTGGGAACACCAGATCGGTGTCAAAGCGTGCAACGGGCAACACGGAAAGAAACGTCAATGTCAGTTTGATTTGTGTCGGGGACTGAGAGCATTGACTTTCGGTCAAAATTTTTCAAATAAAATTTGAAAATTTTTCGGTGAATTCGGTGGAAACGTACATCTACGTTTGTGCGCAATCATTTGTGTCGGTTTCGCGAGGAAATCAGCGGTAAAAAATTATAAAATAGTGCGATAATGAAGTGCCGCGTTCCAGGCCGCAAAAGTAGCTACCGAAGTGCTTCGAATGGGATATCATATTTCGGGTGAGTAAAATTAACCTTTGGCATCAATTTATGTTGGTTTTTGTGTGAAATCATAATTTCATTCGCCGGTTCAGGGAAAGAAATGTCAAACGACGTTCGAAATGGCGATCTCTCGTGCTTTTTGTTACCATGTGAACTGTGTACGGCACACAACATTACCTCATTCTCACACCAGTAAGCAAAAAGTCGAAAATTAGCACGTTTCTCTCGGTCGATTTCTAATCCATTCTCTCTTATATTTGTGGTAATTGCCGAAAATACATACATATGTGTACCTAGTCTAGCCATAAATATTGTTACAAGGTTTGGCAACCCTGCAGAAAGGAACCGTTATATTGCATTTCTTAAAAATTGAGCTAATCGCTATAGTACGCTTGTGCTTGATGCATTTGTCATCATTTGAGTTTAACTTTTAGTGTAGTGAACATTTATTGGGGCGACAAAGAAAATAGAATTGCTGTGATTGCACTTCATAAAGTAGGAATACAACCAAGTGATATTTTTAAGACTCTGCATACCCTTGGTATAAGCCGAATGTTTGTATATCGGGCTATTAAAAGATTTAATGATACGTCTGGAGTAAGTGACCGTGAAAGAAGTGGCCGTCCGTGAACTACTCGAACACCTCAAGCGGTTAAAGCCGTGCGCTAGAGAATTCGCCGTAATCCTTTTCGGAAACAAAAAATTTTATCGCGTGAGATAAAAATACCCCATAGAACAATTTCACGTATCATCAAAAGTGACTTGGGGTTGGGTGCTTATCGTAGATCTACCGGGCATTTACTAATAGATTCGTTAAAAAAAGTAGAGTGGAAAAATCAAAACTATTACTTTGCCGGTACGCAAACCAAGAACACCGTAAAATTTTGTTTACGGACGAAACAATTTTTACTGTCGAAGAAACATTTAATAAACAAAACGATAGGGTTTATGCTCGCAGTGCCAGAGAAGCTTCTCAAGTTGCCCAAACGGTTCAAAGAGGTCATCATCCAGCCTCAGTAATGGTTTGGTGGGGTGTTAGCTACAACGGGGTGACAAAGTTGCATTTTAGTGAGAAGGGCGTCAAAACGTCTGCCATAATTTATCAAGAAATTGTCCTTGAAAGTGTAGTGAAACCTCTCAACACGTCATTATTCAAAAATCAGCCTTGTAGTTTCCAGCAAGATTCTGCACCAGGTCATAAGGCGAAGTCAACCCAAAAATGGCTTGAAGAAAATGTTCCAGATTTTATTAGAGCTGAAGAATGGCCTTCCTATAGCCCAGACCTGAATCCGCTGGATTACGAATTATGGTCTGTCTTAGAGCAAATGACGTGCTCTAAAAGACATTCTAATGCTGGAGTTACAATCAATGCAACCAACATTTGCTGCACAACAAAATGAGTTTGAACCCATGAGAACGTATGAGAGCAGTTACAATGATGCAACACAACTTTGTTGCGCAGCAGAGTTTGCTCATACCTCAAACTTGGCATGGCAACAAAATACCCAATTCCACCTGTTCCTATGAGCGTTCGGGAAATCGGAACTGTCATATGTAAATGACAATCAGAATTTGTATTTTTTTGTCTCATTTTCGCTTTGCATTATACTCCGCAGCTTTTTGAGGATAAAATATTCACTGATATGTCTTTCCGAGACTAGAAAGGATCCAAATTATCGAACAGCAATTTCTTTAATATAGCCAGTGACAGATGACGGTAAATGTTGTGTTGCATTGATTGTAACTCGTTCCACCAACAAAACTTGGCAGCAAATGTTGGTTGCATTGATTGTAACTCAAGCATAATATCGAATCTTTAAAGAAGTCTTTTACACATGCAGTCGTCAACTTTCCGATTAAAGTCGTGCGTGCTTCCATAGATAAGTAGCCAGCTCGATTAAAGGCTTGTGTAAAGGCAAAAGGCAATCACTTCGAATAACTTGTTGCAATTTCCATTGTTGACAATGCATTTAATAAATAAACAATGATTTCTTAACATATAACACCTCTTTTATTGAAAGGTGCTTCAAAAAGTTTGTAACAGTATTTATGGCTAGACTAGGTATATCTAATTTGAGAAACAATTCAATCTCTATAATTATCTATTTCTAAACGCCTGTAACTACGCTCACTTTATAGCGAAGAAGTAATTGATGAGCGCGGCAGATATTCCACTCGATTAAATGTTCAATTCGATTTCGAATAATTATCCTTATTGACAAAATTCAATCAACTCAATTGACTGTAAGGTTGTAATGCAATCAGCAGTGATGAAATCAATTAAGCACCAAAATGCTCGGTCACAGAGTGAACTATTTTCTAAGTTAATTCATCATATCATGTATTTAAGTCACACATCAGCTCAATTAAAACACCTTGGCATCGGTTTGACGTTAGGAGTGTAAGACCAAACGTTATGTGATAAGTTGTGGTGAATGAATTGATGATTTCGACAATGAAATTGTATAGAATAGGATCTACTAACCAAAGAATGCCAAAAAACGAAAATCATTGGAAGTTTGCCACGATTTTCATCACTAAGGACCCATCAACTCAAAGGTCGGACTGAGCAACATGTCCCGATTTTGTGGTACGGTCGTCTCACTCAATATCCCAAGGAATTGTTTGTCGTCCAGGTGTATACCGTCATTTCCCTGATGTCAGATTTCGCATTGAAATTTCTTTCCAACAATCTTACCCCCATAAACTTTCTGAATCGCTTCTTATTCATTCTCAATTTTATCAATAGTCTCATGATCATTCACCTATTTAGGTACATTATAGGTGACAAAATGAGCCACACTCATATCCTTCTCTCCTTCTCTCGAATGCATTGCCCTATGTTTGAAACGGCTCTGTCCCTCCGGCACGTGATGCAAAGGTCATCAGTTTAAGCTTGGAGACGGAGCTTGAAGAAGGTGGAACGCGCCACGATCATCTCATCACGTGCCATCGTTTTTTGACGTTGCAATTTATATCGCCAGATTGAAAAGGATGTCCCTCTTTGCTATGCCCTGGCCCTCCATTTGCTGTCTCACGGCCCGAGTAAAAAAAATGCCACTGCCTTTATCTAACTTTGTGGTGCGTTTATTTAGCTTTGTATGTGTCATCTAGTTCGTTTCACAATTCAGTTTCGAACTCTCATATGGGATATTCAAATAATTTAATCTGATTCAACTTTGTCTAGCTTCCAAAACCAAATTTTTTAATTTAAATACCAATTTTCATTCAGAAGGTAGATATATTTCAAATTTTTGATAGCCGTTTATATTTTGAGCGTAACCCAATCTCTTATTTACTTAGCCCAGTGAAATCCGACATAATAAAGGCCAAACTTCGGAAAAATTAGGGGAAAGCTGAATTTTGGTGTGAACCTTGGTACTAGCGTGTTGAACAAAATGTCAAAAGTCCCCATTGATCCGAGTGCTGGTCACTTTTTATACGGGGTCAAAGGTCACCAAAAGTGACCTTTCCTAAATATCTTAGTAACGGTCACGTCTTCAGACAAACAATGTATGACGCATTTGCAGCTTAGCAAATTTCCAACAAAAAAAATTTTAACGCTTTTTCCTGTAACCATAACCGTTTTTGAGATATGTTGATCTAAACATTTGTTACTAACAGCATCCTCTTTCTCATCGGCATGTTGATATTATCCGATTTCGATTACGACTTGGCATGTTTGTGAGTTTGTTTTTCTATGTTTAAGAGGTGCATAAAAAACATGTACACATACTTATCTACCAGATTCCAGGGTAGGTGGAAAAGTGTACTCCGAAAAGTTCCCACCACTCCCCGCCCCCCTTTGCCATAAAACTTGTAGGGACATCTGTTCGCTACTCTCTTCTCCGAAAAAAAACTGTCTTGCTGCGTCATTTATGGGATATCCCACGAAAGAGCACGACAAAACAACAACATTGCAGGTGAAAATAGGTTTATTAACATTTCATGGGCCTAGGAGTATGAAAAAGCAAGATAATATCATGGCATAATTCTGTAAACGCTCATTCTTGTCATTATAGGAGCTCAACCCGGTGCAGATTATCACCGAATAATCAGTTTTTTACCAATCCTGTGATGACTGCATAGCGCGAAAGGGACATGACACGTCTCGAAACCAATTTGCACCTAAAATTATGTGACCTTGCCATGATCGTTCATGGGATAAGACGGTATGGAAAAAAAAAACTAAAAAACCGAGTATTTCGGGGTGGTTCGTTTGCGGGGGTGGGTAGGGTGTGGGTAAGGTGACGGTGTTGGGCTGGTCCTGCGATGTCAAGAATAGGCAATTAACAGGATAAAAAGTGATCCTATCTGGTTTAACAGTGGGCAAAGAGTAGGCAACGAGCTCATTTCTGAAGATTTGGGATGGATGCTCAGGGATACAATTCTATCGCAAAGGGGGAGGGGGGAACTTTTCGGAGCACACTTTTCAACCTACCCTGGAGTCTGGTAGATAAGTTTATTTATATGTTTTTTTCATGCACCTCTTAAACATAGAAAAACAAGCTCACAAACATGCAAAGTCGTAACCAAAATCAGATAATATTAACAAGCCGTGAGAAAGAGGATGCTGTTAGTATCAAATGTTTAGATCAATATATCTCAAAAACGGTTATGGTTACAGAAAAAAGCTTTAAAATCTTTTTTGTTGGAAATTTACTAAGCTACAAATTCGTCAGACATTGTTTTTCTAAAGACGTAACCGTTACTGAGATATTTAGGAAAGGTCACTTTTGGTGACCTTTGACCCCGTATAAAAAGTAACGCAGCGTTCGGATCGATGGGGACTTTTGACATTTTGATCAACACGCCAGTATCAAGGTTCACACCAAAATTCAGCTTTCCCCTAATTTTTCCGAAGCACCATGTTAGATTTCCCCGGACTATACTGTCTAGCAGTCTTGGCTACAAGTCCCGAGCGGAAGATCAGGGAGTTTAATTTGAACTGTCGGCGACAGCAGTTGAAAACCAATCGTCCACAGGGTCGATTGCTGTCAATGAATTTTTATTTGTCAGTCATTTTTGCGAACGGTAGGATTACTAAGAGCCTAGACAGACAGCGCAGCCTAAATGATCATTTGACGTAAAAGATGTTTGATGTAAATGATTAAGTGCTGTGTATCATATGGTAATTTGGACTGATTACCGCTAAATGACCAAATTATCAATCATTAAGCAAATCGCTTATGATCATCTAACTTTGGTCATTTATTCTTAAATGATGTAGAGCTTTCCGATATAATACATTATCCCCTTGTAAAAACTTTGAAAAAGAAGAAGATAACTTTTTGAGATATCAAATTTAAATTCAAAATATTTGAAGAATTTCAATGTAGTTCTTGCGCGGTTTGTTATCCAACTTCATTAATTAGAACTTAAAAGAGGCAATATACACTTAAAATACATTCGATTTCTCCATTTTTCAAAAACTAATTCCTTTGAGTGGCAGACAGGCAGTAACAGTATTCATCATTTACGCAAGGGCTGCGTGTAATCAACTTTTAAATTACTAATTTAGGTATAAATGATCATTAGTAAATTAGTAATTTAAGTGCCTATCTGTCTAGGCTAAAAATAAACAATGGAACAAGACGGTGGCCAATCGGTAGTATCTGATTTTGAAGATTGAACTTGCAGCTGGATTAGTGCTTTTTTGAAGGAATTTGGGGAAGTTAGCGGAGTAGTGAATGTCTTCGCCCGGCGTGCGTGGGACTGGGTCAGTGAGAATTGTTTCGCGGGGGCCAAGTTCATCGGAGAGGAAATCCAAACGTAGCCAGAGGATGCTGAGCTACTCTAGATTTAGGTTTACCTCCCGAGGAAAAAACACAAGAACGAAACAATTGAGCTGTATGATTTTCTCAAAGCCGAGGAGCGTCTCGCAACTGGTGGGTCTTTCCCGCTAGAGGAGATAGTGGAGGAGTTAGTCCAAAACAAGAAGCCGGTGGAGAGTAAAGACGAAGAAGTAACTGTCATGTGGGAAATACATATTGGCCGAGGCCAGGCGAGCCGAAGTCAGACGAGGCCGCCAACATGTGGACGGCATTTGACAGCTCGTCACGAACCGCCTTGGCTCGTGCCCAAAACCCATTCCGATCGGAAAGCGGACGAGCGCCTCTGCCACCTGTCAAAGTCGCTTGTCTGGACCGTCCACACACTCGGCTCGCCTGAGCTCGGCCAATATCTATTTGGCCCATCAAAGAGGAAAATGTTTCGTTCGCAGAAGCCTAGCGCGCATAGAGCACTATCGGAAAGTTCATGCAGCAGAGAAACGGAAAGCTCAGTGTCATTCTGACGTCTGATCGGCTAGACAACGAAATGAGCGAAATTCGCCAACCAACAATTCTTGAGAGCTTTGGGCTTAACTGATAGCAAACCTGGCAGAGTAGAAAAAAGTGTTACACCTTATATATTAAAAATTTTGAGGCACAAGTCTGAATCATTTGACGAATTGTTCTAAGTTTAGCCATCTTGTGGATCATGTAAGTGTAATAGTAAAAAGGTTTGTTATATATTATATTATTATTTGTTTGTTATATAATATTGGACCCTAAGATATTAAGCTATGGGTTTGGAAGATTCTTTGCCGCACGTTTTTTAGAAAAAAATATAGCCGCCGTTTTTTTCAGAATTGATTTGAATTTTCCACTTGTTGCAGAAGTTGCTTATATGTTGAAGCTGGAGCTGCAGGTTATTGACCATGGAATCTGGATTGCTGCCGCTAGAGAATATGGCGGTGTCATCAGCCTACATAGCAATATTGCAGTGGGGAAGTTTGTTCAGATCGGACATAAATAAGTTGAAGAGGGTAGGACTTAAAACTGATCCCTGAGGGACTCCAGCAGGAATTTCGTACTTGTTTGACTTGTTTGAGAAAGACTGTGACTTGAAAGAGTAAGATCTAGACGATAAGAACGAGCTTATAATCTTCCAAAGATAGACGGAGAATGAGTACTTGATTAGCTTGTTAATAAGTCCCTCGTGCCAGACCGTGTCAAAAGCCTTTTCTATGTCCAAAGCAATTAGTCCAGTGGATTTTTTCATACGTTTAACGATTAAGATTAGGAGAATATGAGATATTACTCAGAAAATTATAAAGGAAAATCTGTCCTATTGGCAAATAACTGTTAATTTGTTGAGCACTTATATCCTCTATTGATAAACATAAATTTAAGTCACTAAGTCAGTTGGAGCTCATTTTTTGCTGGAGGTTGTTTCATGTTTTCAAATTATGATTGCAGTAAGAATATGTGTCATATTAAAGTTTCATCACTAATAGGACACTAGAGATCTACTACTGGCATAGGATATATTATTGTAAAGTAATAATTGTATAGCTTCGCATTTTTCAATTCAATAAATTAGATTTTAAGTTAGTCATGCCCAAGCGAAATTCGCATTTTATTGTAAGAGCTCGTAAGTAATGTAACCTAGAAGGCAATCGAATTATTTAATGGTCAAACCTATACTATGGTGGTATTGATAAACGATGGCTGACACGTATCGTGATAAGCCAACATAATCCTCGCAGAACAGGATTCAGTATACAAAAAAAAAACTCTAGGCTGATAAGAGCTTCTTAATAAAATTAGCAAAGTACATTCTTACTGGGGAGTGATGAACTTAAGTTAGATGAAAAGCAATTTAGATGATTTTTCAGAAAAATAATACGCAGCTTAACGTTTTATTTTGCATCAATATGTCGCTCCTAAACTCCTAATCTTAAGCATCATTTTCACACAAATGATTATAACGTTTTCTCTACATGTAATATTGTTTTGAGGAGCTCATAAATATTGCAGTTGTTGTCCAATAAACCATTCCATTTTCGCGAATATGTACTTACCTGAACGAGTTGCTGATATAAATATACCACATTAGCTGTAGCGCAATATTATACGCAACATCTGAAATGCAAATCAAAGCATCTCAACTATAAGTTGTGCAGCAAAGTGGAATAATAGCTCTATGAAAGAGAATTCGGAAGATATTACGTAGGTTTCGCATTGCTAAAGTAATTCATTATGTAACCGGAGAGTACTTTGACAACTTAACTAGCTTATAGCAAACAAATGGCAAAGAGTCCAACAACGTTCTCTGACCAATCTTTTCAAAAATGTTTAACCCATTTCATTACAAAAAAAAATATCAGCAGAATACTTTCCGCAAAATCGGAATACAGCATTTGATACTTAGCCTTCGACTGATGCCATGTTTTCGAAACGAAGATAAGATTGAGATATTGCTCGAGTCGGTTATTTGCGAAAATCAATTTGTTGTCAAACGACTCGGCTGCCTCATATGGGTTAGTGGCTGTTTTGGCTGAGGTAAACTTCCAAGAAAACTTTCACTCTCATTATCTCAAACCAACCTGCGACTCTTCCCACTACCCATGGTAATTTCTTAGCCGTTGAGACTTATCTACGGTTGACCGCCGACGCCAAGGCAAGTGCGGTCTGCAGTTACGTTGCAAACTCATCGAGTGGACATTCAAGTTGTAGTTTCGAGCAAGCGGAAGAATAAAAACGGCATTATGTTAACTAAAGTAAATTCCAAACTTAAGTATTAACGATTTTTATGTAGATACTAGTTTTTGATAAAAGTTCTAATCTTTCAAGTGTTGATTTCAGTCAGATTTCAAATCTCAAATAAAAGCAAAAGTACAACGAAGAAATATTAAATTACAGTGTTCTAACAATTTCAAGGTTTTACTCCTGGTATGTGTTTGCCTAGCGATGGTTTGTTCGCAAGAACGCGCCAGTGACACACAAATCTCAGATGCCCAGCTCGAACAGGCTCTATCAGATAAAAGATACTTGATGCGACAACTGAAATGTGCTATCGGTGAGGCTCCGTGTGATCCTGTCGGAAGACGATTAAAAAGTAAGATGAGGTTTAGCTGTGAAATACTGAAAAATATAATGTGTTGGAATTTAGGTTTGGTACCGTTCGTTTTACGTGGCTCGTGTCCTAAATGCACGCCGACGGAGCAGAAACAAATTCAGAAAACTCTTCTGTTCGTGCAAAAGAACTATCCCAAGGAATGGAATCGATTGCTCCAGACCTATGCGGGTTGATCGTCTTGCAGCAGTTCTATACTTGTGAAAAGATATTTATTTTTACCAGTTCATAGTTTCTTAATTTTTGTGTGTAGATCTCTTGTATAATATACATGCATGCATATGCAATACAAATTTTGTTTGTTCAAATATTAGTTTACATAAGAAAAGTGTATTCGTATGTGTTTTGATTTAAAACGATCAGAAAATTATGTGATCAGACTGTTAGCAACAACTACAAACAGCAAAGTAACATTGGAGAGCAACTTTCAACTTTTGCTGCGGCCGCTTTGTCAATTTATCGGCGTTGAACGAATTGTGCAAGTGAAATGCAAACGTAATTTGTAACCAGTCAACTGGTTAATAAGAGTGTTTCCTGTATATGACATACAGTCATCCTATCCTTTTTTGTCAGTGAAAGTCGTACATTTGCGTTTTAGTTTCTGAGACTAAAAAAAAAGTTAAGCGCCTCAGAACCGCTAGAAAACTGATTTTCGAAGAAATTATCTTTGAGTGGCTTAAAAATGTGTGAAGACCTAATACACTTCTTTGTAGTATCATATCAACCATTTCTTGCTCAAAGGAGCAAATGTCATTTTCTGGCAGCATCTCCTATAACATCATCATCATCGTGGCACAACAGCCCGACATCGGGCCTTGGCCGCCTGGATCGTATTCCTCCAATTGTCTCGGTCACGTGACCGCGTCATCCAGTCTTGGAGCCCCAATAGTTGCCCGGCGTCCGCATACACTGAGCTCTCCCAACGAGCTCTTGGTCTTCCTCTTGGCCTCGCTCCGTCGGCACGTCTTGCGTTCATGACACGTTTTGGCATGCGATCGTCATTCATGCGTTGCACATGCCCAGCCCACTGTAAACGTTGCAATTTGACGATCTTGGAGACTTCCAGCTCATCGTAGAGTTCGTACAATTCATTGTTGTACCGGATGCGCCATCCGTCTCGGTCGCGAACAGCCCCGAAAATCCGCCGTA
The DNA here is from genome assembly GCA_947369275.1 of Nemotelus nigrinus. Lineage (NCBI taxonomy): Eukaryota > Metazoa > Arthropoda > Insecta > Diptera > Stratiomyidae > Nemotelus > Nemotelus nigrinus. The sequence continues at coordinate 22,742,694 of OX376373.1, forward strand.
GAACTTTCCGTTCGAAGGTGTCGATCCTATTTTCGGAGGCTTGAGTCAAGGTCCATGTTTCGCAACCATAGCACAGCACAGGTCGTATGATAGTTTTGTAAACGCGGAGCTTAGTATTCCTGTGCACATATTTCGATTTCATAATGGGGAGGACCGAGAAGTATGTCTTATTTGCTAGTTGTGCCCGTCGCTTGATTTCGTCAGTTTCGTTGGTGTCACTCGATAGATTGCTATCCAGGTAAACGAAATTGTCCACGAATTTGATGCAAAGGTCCCCTACGTTGATGGCCGTGTGCGCTGGCGTCCTTGTCCTAGATTGCATCATAACTTTCGTTTTGTCCTCGTTGATTCATAGTCCAACTTCCTTTGCTGCGGTGTCAAGTCTAAGCAAAAGTTCTTCTGCATCGGTCAGTTTTCGAGCCATGATGTTAATATCATCTGCGTACGCTGCCAATTGTGTCAACTTAAAAAGTAGCGTGCCGCTGGTGTATGTTGCCCGAATAGTGAACTCAAGTGCCAGGTTGAAGAGTGTGGGCGCTATTCCATCGCCCTGCTTCAGGCCACCCAGAGTTTCAAAAGGATCCGTCAATCTGTTCTGGATCCGGACTTGGATACTCGCCAATGATTTCTTCCGCGAACGATCCTATACTCCAGCATTTTTGACAGGATTTTGTAGGTCGTACAGACTAGGGATATGCATCTGTAATTCTCACAACGCAGTTTATCTCCCTTTTTTATGTATGGGACAGATGATGCTTCTGCGCCAATCGTCTCGGATCACCTCAGTCTCCCATATTCGCAGCAGTAGTTGATGTAGCGCACTTAATAAACCCGCCCTACCAGACTTGAGTAGCTCAGCTGGTATCTCGTCAGCGCCCGGGGCTTTGTTCCTTTTCAGTGAACGCAAGGCGAGATCAACTTCTTCTACTGTAGGAGATTGTGTGAATGGGGGTTGACCCACGGCATCATCATGGAGCTCCGCTTCTACTGCCAGGATGTTTGATGGCGAATTCAGAAGCTCTTTGAAGTGGGACGCCCATCGTTTGTTAATACTTTCGGTGTCGCTGGTAATATTTCCATATTTGTCCTTACAGAGGCTAGTCTTGGGTTGGTAGCCATTTTTGATACTGTTTACTAATCTGTACGCTTGTCTGGTGTTCTTACTAACTAGGTTTACATTAATGTTCAGCAACTGCTCGTCAAAGTATTTCCGTTTCTTACGCCTAATTATTCTATTGGATATTCGCCCTAGTTCGTCATATTTTTCCTTTTTGACTCTGGTTGCACGTTGGTGAGTTTCTGCATTCTTCGTCAAGTGAGTTTCTGCATTCTTCGTCAAACCATTCATTTCGCGCTCGTCGGGCTTTGTATCCCACAACGTTTTCTGCCACATTCTTGATTGCATTTTTGAGCTCTTCCCAGAACTCGTGGACACCTACGTTGCTAGAGTCGCGCAGCATTGGTGAAATTCTTTCCTCAAGCGCAGTCGTATATACCTGAGCCGTATAATCGTTCAGCAAATTCTCAACCGCGAAGATTTTGGAAGGGCTGAATCTCGATTGGTACGCTGAGGAAATTCTGCACCGGTATGTTGTTTTCACCAGGAAATGATCGGAGTCACAGTTAGCTCCGCGGTACGACCGAATATCCATAACACTTGACGCCCATCTCTTGCTAATAAGGACGTGGTCGATTTGGTTGACGGTATGTGCGTCTGGATCTCCTATAAAACAAATGATGAAAATGATCAGTGCTGGCAACATTTGTTCAATACAGCAGCAATAAGTCTACCATAACATATTCAGACATGATCGCAATCGTGATTTAACGAATAAAGTAGATGGTAGTGGAGTCTTAATTGCCGTTCATAAATCTCTGGCTAGGTCACTTTGTGCTAGCTTCGTGGTGTCTCATCCTGTTGAGTGCGTTGCTGTCCGTATTTCCCTATCACATAACGTTTGTTTATTACTTGTGTCATGAGCTACTTAGAACTATTTACCCATACACATATACATATTGTCATCAATACCTTACTCAGAACTACTTACCTGGGAGATACATTTCTTACTGATTAAAGTAGTCGTCTTTGAACAATCGAAGTGAGCAGTTGTTTTTTTCATTGGAACTTGGTTTTTGTTGGCAATTTCAGAAGTGGGATATTCTGAAACATTTTCCGGTAAGAAAGAAAGAAAGTGATATGTCGGCCCAAGTGACGAGTTTAACGGTTAAAGAACTGCGGCAGTTGCTAGCGCGTGATGGTCTTTCAACAAAAGGCCAAGAATCGGAGCTAGTGCATCGATTGGTAGACCACGTGAGATCTACCGAAATATCAATCGAAGGGCTAGAGGATAGCGACACCACGAGTGAAATATCGGAAATTCGAAAAGAGTTGAAGGATTTTGCAACTCAGATGGCATCATTGGTTGAACCGTTAAAAATAGTGTTGTCGTCTAATGCAGAGAAAGTGGACAAACACGTTGGAGCACGAAGGCATGAGCAAATCGAGACACCTCGATCCGATGGATGATGCTACTATGTCGTTGCCAAGAGCATCATCGGAGCACGCTGACGAAAGATTTGCTGATGGCGAAATGGCACCGCATCAAGCCTTCACGACGTCGACGGGAGCACATTTGGCTGTGTGCTGTAGTGCGCCTGACGAACAGTTGCCTTTCACGAGTAAAGAAAGTGTGCTGAAAAGATGCGACCCAAAAGATAATCGAAATGCTACGGCGACGAGAGTATTTCAACCGCGAGAGGTAGCAGATATTCTACCAACGTTTGATCCTCTCGATTCTGAGTCGGTTACAAGTTCGCAATTCATGGAAAAGATTGAACGACTTGCGAGAATATACGGTTGGGACGAGCAGCTGATTTTGTTCGCCAGTCAAATGAAATTGAAAGGCCCCGCAAAACAATGGATAGATGGATGGCGAGAAGCATATGCCACATGGGCCCGGTTTTCGAAAGATTTAAGAAACGACTTTCCAGATCCTGAAGTAGATTTCGACATACATTACCGTATGATTGCGAGTAGGCGATCGGCAGATGAAACTGTCGAACAGTTGTATTATCGTATGTGTGCGTTGTGCCGGAGAGCAAATTTAGATGAGCCTGTGATCATTCACTACATAAGAAACGGCCTGAAACATACCTCTACAAACGTCCATTGCGGGTGTCAACATTCCAAGCCTAAACGAGCTGTTTGCGAGGATCCAGAGGTTTCTTGCGAACGTACCGCGAAAACTTCATACTAGCAGTCGAGAAGCCGTTCAGTGAAAAGAATCATTGGAAAAAGTACATGGCAAGCGACTTCGAAATTTGCTAATCGTATGTGCTACAATTGTCAATACCTTACTCAGAATTACTTACCTGGGAGATACATTTCTTACTGATTAAAGTAGTCGTCTTTGAACACTCGAAGTGAGCAGTTGTTTTTTTTTATTGGAACTTGGTTTTTCTTGACACTTGTATCTGTATATGTGCCTTGTAGTGCATCCATCTCCACGTATGAATGTTTTTATAGTGAGCTGTCTGATTTTATTATGTCTTACCATCCTCATTCTCCTATTGTTGTTTGTGGTGACTTCAATTTGCCTTCTATTGAATGAGATCTCTCGTCTTGAACCATGTCTTCTACCAATGCACTTTCAATTTCCCTCTCATCATTTCTTTCGTTTTGTTCCTTATCCCAATTTAATTACATTCCTAATAATAATAATCGTTTGTTAGACCTTATTATTTCTAATTTTTCTTCTTCTAATCAATCTATTTCAGCATCATTCTTTCCTTACGTTGATCCTGACCCTCATCATCCCCCTCTTTCCATTGATTTTTCTTTATCAAATAGTACACGCACCAAAAGCATAGCTATGCCGTCTTTCAACTTTTTTAGGGCAGATTATGAACATATTGCTGCTGAACTCCTCCCTATCAATTGGTTTTCTTTTTTTTTCTGGGCTTGATGTAAATGATTCTGTTTCTTCTCTTTACTCTCTCCTTAATTCCATTGTTTCTAGATTTACTCCTGTGTCTCGTTCTCGTCGTGGTTCTTGTCCTCCTTGGTTTTCTGTCGCAGTATCAAAAGCTTTGCGCGAGAAAGATAAGGCCCGTAATGAATTTCTTTGCAGTTCATCTGTTGAGGCGTTTCAGCATTATCGGTCTCTGCGAGCAGTGGCTAAAAGGACTGTTGAAGAAGCGAAACGTGGTTATTTTGCCCATATTAAAGCGAGTCTTTCCTCAGATAACTCGAAACCTTTCTGGTCGTATGTCCGATCCCTAAAAACTATCAACCGGTTTCCTGACATTTTTTTTCTTGAGAAAACTTCGACTTCTATCCCTCAAGAAACTTGTGAATTATTTGCCAAGTTCTTTGCTTCTTCATTTTCCTCTCCTAATTTTGCTTCAGGGAGTTCTGCTGCGGCTGTGTTTTCTCAGGATAATTTTGTGATGACCAATCCTCTGGAGTTTGAAATTTTGATATCCTCGTTGGATCACTTAGCAAGCAGCGGCCCAAATGGCATTCCTAATCTGTTTGTTAAGTCTCTTGCATCTTCCTTATGTGTACCTTTGTCTATATTATTTAATTTGAGTTTGTCTGTTAGTGTTTTTCTTTATATCTGGAAAGCTGCCAATGTTTTTCCGATTTTAAAATCGGGAGACATTGGCAATGTGGCCAACTATCGTCCTATATCGCTCCTGTCCTGCTTCCCGAAGTTGCTTGAGCGGATTGTTGATGATCGAATTCATGGTGCTTACAGCCATTTATTTTCTGTAGAGCAACATGGTTTCATCAAGGGACGTTCAACGACTACGAATTTAGTGGAATTGACTAACTTTGTCGCGTGTACTTTGGACAATGTGTAGCGAATATGAAGATGGGAGTGGCCTTAGCACAACTTAGAACCAGACCGAAGTCCAGAACCAAGAGTGCTAAGGTCAGAAAGTGGAACGGCTGCTGCCATTCAAGAGGCAAAACAAAAAAAAAGAATTGCCCCGAGAGCAGGGTGCCCTAGAAATGGCCGTGAAGGCCCCTCGTCCGCATTAGCGGAGCACCCTTTAACCAACCCCGACGGATGCTGGGGTGCCGCTTTGCTAGCTCGCTGCGGCTGGGGTGGGTTCTTGACAAAATGGGGTTAGTTTGCTCTCAAAGAAAACGGGATGCTACGTATTATTCATCCGTCATGAATTTCGTAGCCGCAAACTGGTATGTAAAATACCCAGGGACCAAAAGGGGGCATAGCTCCGTAAAGGAAACCACCCAGGCTCTGCAACATGGGCTGACTAAGCAGACCCAGTGCTCGTGACGACGCACGGAGCCAAACATTGAAAAATCTAAAAACGGGAAAAATAGGGAAAAGTGCTACCTCTCTTTACAAGGAACCCGGGTGAGGCAGACAGCCCCGGGCCCCCGATGGCAGTGGAGCCCTGACCCCGATGGTCTGGGGTCCTCCACCCTCTGATGCTGGCCATATCAATCCAAAATTTACGAATTCAAAAAGAAATTTAATCAAAAAACCAAAATTTACATCAAAGCGGAAACTACTTATGTGTGGCCAGCATCCCTCCCTTGTAAGCAAAAGCTGAATAATTCACGAAAAACTATTTAATCAATCATTTTATCATAGGCCAGCCAGGCCACGCGCAGACCCTGAAAAGAAGAAGAGAACTTCTCGGGCTCTCACCCAATAAGAAGGCCAGCGATTTCAAAGCTAACAAAACATTTCTACTTTATTCGTAAAGATAATAAAGTCAAAATTACAATTCGGTGTTCCTGGTCCTAATAAAGTTGCTAGTTTAATTCAAATTACAGTGAAGTACATTATAAAAAAAATTATATTGTTAGTGTTATATAATTCCTTTTTTTTTTTTTTTTCTTTTATAGGTTACAACTACATATGGAATTTTCATTTATGTGCCAACAAAAGATCTCCAGAATTTTCAAAGTAGCATATAAGGAACAAAGCTTGATCAAATAAAACGTGAATTGAATTACTCGAGTCTATTAAACCCAGAAAACTTGTTCTAAAAGAAATAAACCCCTAAAGAATGCATTCTTCGGTGGCATTATGAAAGACATTTTCTCCTGTTTGTTTTCTATTTTTCTTTTCAAAACGAGCGATTATTTATAGTAATGAGTTTGTCTGCACCAAGTGTGTTCCGTACAATATTATGTTTGTTTTCGTCGTTTACTAAACCCAACATTATATTCAACCAAGGCGTGCTCGATTCTTTCGAAAGTAATGACGTAATTCACTTGTCGACTACCGACTTCATTTTTTTTTTTTTTGTTTCAATTATGTTGTATACAATCAGGAACATATGGTAATGGCACACGCTTTAAGAAAACGAGATTCAAACTGAATACCCAAAAAAAATCCTGATTCAATGAAATCGCAAAAGAAATTTTTGGTTATGGGGGTAGTAATATTGCCCAAATCATAGTTTTCCTTACCATAGTTTCCTAGAGGCGAGAGGAAAATTTATAAGAAAAAAAAAAGAAAGTCGAGAAAGAACAAATAACCGACTAGCCCCTCATGACTCCGCGATATTCTTCTATCGTAACTCTAGGTAAGGTTAATAATACTTATTGTCTAACAGTATCCAATAAACAGATAAATATATATGGAAACTAAACATATATAAGAAAAACTACTATCACAAAGTAGATAGTATCGAAATATATAATCCTAGTGACTATCCAATAGTGTATCGCATTCAGGTTACATAAATATATGTTATCGTCGTTCAATGTTTCTCAACATATTTTGTTTAAGATACTTTTTGTTTTCTTTTTAATCATTCTAGTAGTAACTGTTCATACAGCTTCATACACGTGTTTTTTTTTTTCATATTCTTAATACTATTTTAATTTCTATCATTTCCATTCTTTTTTAAAGATAATATTTATCGAACTGCATTGCGCAAATTGATTAATTACAAGACTTTGGATAATCAAAAAAAAGAAATGCTTAAAACTTTTACTTTTTGTTCACTATTTTCTTTATATATATTCAATATAGTTAATTACTTTTCCTTTTTTTTTTTTTTTTTTAAATATAAAAAAAAACAACTAGACTTTTACGCTAAAGACACTCTTTTCGGATAAACGTTCGTCCCGTGAATGTTTTCTTCTCTATATTTTTATTTGTTCTTACCAATGGCGACGAATCTGTTGGGTAGTTCAAACACCGGGATATTTCTTCTAACGTTTCATTAACTCAGCTACAACAGGGTGTTGACTGATGGTGCAAATGATCGAACAGATGTGGTGTTTGTGTTGCAAAGTCCAACCCATCACCCGTATCGACATCCAGCTCGTCACCTTCACCAGTTGTTCCTGCTTACGTCAATGACTGCATTACGTAAATGCTATCAGGCATAGAATACGGAATTGCGCCGCGTGCTATGCTGGCTGTTTTCAACATGATACGCGGTCCAGTGGGAAGATAAGATCCATCGCGATAGTCGGTCAGCTAGGTAGCAGATACGTGTCTGCGCCGTAAACCAAAGGCCTCATTTAAACACTACCAGGCTGCATGAGCTGGTGCACGGTTATAAGTGTGAAATGCAAATGTTGGTCGTGGGGATGGTGCTGGAGCGTTCCCGTCCTCGGTTCTGGACCCTGCTCCTCAACCCAAAAAAATGCCCTTCAATCAAGATTGTCGATTTCAAAATCCAAGCAACCCCTTTCCTTACAATGGGCACGTTTTCCTCATGTAGAGCAGAACAACGTTCCTATGCCTATACATTATCATACTGTTGAACTAATCACATACCTTCTGCTAGCGCCAACCTTATATACATATGGAGTTTGCAGTGCACAGATACTTCCTCACGAACCAGGCCGTCGATGCAAGTCAGAAAGTACTTAGACCAACCCGCTTGTCCTCCCCGCACGCAAACGTAACCCAGAGTTTGAATACAAATTCATTGTGGGTACCATTCGTGCATGTCAGGATATTGATTATCGTTCAACCAACCCGTTCCCACTAATAACTGTTTTCGCGCCACTTTTCTCGGCACTTCCTTAAATAGCCCCTTCGATCTTCAGTAGTTAGACCAACAAAAAAGGGGGGGGGGGGGGGTCATAATCACAATATTTTTTTTTTTTTTTTATCGTCAACGGACGCACAATGGGACGTCTCAATGCGGCACTTAAGTTATTCCCGATCCCGAAACAAACTACTGGATGAATCTCAGACTGGTTTAGAGAATTAAGACAGGTTTCTTATAAGGTTTCGCATGCGGTTTTTAAAAAAAAAGAAATCGGAGCTCGCGATCTCAATTATTTTAAGCGCAACTCTAATGTCGGACTCCGAAGGGGGGGTTTTCTGTAATAATTGCTTTTAATCCGGCTATCACTGAAACTTCGCATTTGCATTCGTTCGCGGCTGGAAACACCAAAGAGATCCGACCGCACACACGAGCACTGTTCATTATCTTTTCCCGTACAACTTTTGAATTTTTCCGATTGTTTCGATTTTCTGAATTTAGTATCTTTTCATCCGACGACAAAACGATGCGAGCAAATCTGCTTTATGGCGAATCAAGACCCGCTTCTCTGAATAACAAAAATGGAACTCATACTACACCGGTTTTTACTCTCGGCCGCCCGCCGCCAACAACTCGTCGCTACCGCGACACCCAAACGACTGCCACGAGCTTATCAGCTCCAGCTCGCAAATGCCACTTGCACAGCCACGAAGATCTAACGGGATTTTCTTTTGGCTGTGCAAAACAACAATAAGGTCACCCGGGGGACTTGCGGGATTTTGTTTTCGTGCAATTGAAATGTAGTTTCAAATTGCAAAATGTTGTAGCGTCTCCGATCCATACAGTGTGGGTCGGAGATGTGTGACCAGTAATTTTTAAATGAAAAAAATATAAAAATTACTGGATGCTACAACACAGGTCTTTCCACAAGGGCAAGTGCGTGGAAAGAGCTGAAGGATGGATGTAATAAGGGAAATATAATGACGTGAACAGGTGATCATGTCAGTTATTATCCAATCCTTTTAAGAAAATCGTGAAGAATGTGAACGGAACTAAAAGGGGTAATTTTTTAATGAAGGAAATATCGTGAACAACGTATACTGACTTAATAATGGAAGTATCTTTGGTAGAGGAAATGGTGAACGAGGTGAACATCTCTAGATACTTTTCAATTGAAGCAGGAGTGACACCTGAAATAGGCGCAAATGGACGATCTCCAAATGAAATTTGGAAACAGATCGTGAACTGGTGAACTAGTGGGTATATCACTTAGTGATGTCTTTCGCATGAAAGATGCCCACTGATCGTCCATTTTGATCGGCTAGCTGGTAATAAGCACCGCCGATCTTCTTAATTACCTTACTAGGTAAAAACTTCCGGTCCAGCTTTGCATTGTAGTGCGCGGCTGCGTCACTTTGCCGGAAGTTGCGCCTGTAGACCACTTCGCCAGGCTGGTATGAAACCACCCTGGAACGAAGGTTATAGGCCTTGGCATTGCGAGACTGGGCTTTGGTGGTGAGGTCGCGGATGGACTGGCGTAGGATTGCCAGGTGGTCAGGAGGTGGCAGGGTGGTCTCGGGGTCATCCAAAAGATGCAGCTGCCGCAACAGATGGTAAGTGCGGCCATGGGTGACCATTGGTTGGCCGAAGACTGCCTGATAGGGCGAAGTCCCTATCGTCGCGTGAGGTGCTGAGCGTAGCGCGCAGGTTATCTCTGGGATTTTGGCGTCCCATTCCTTTTGAGCAGGATCAATGTACGAACGGGTGGCCGCTAGTATGGAGCGGTTGAGACGTTCCGAGGCATTGGCTTGAGGGGAATACACGGCGGTAAAGGTGTGTCCGACACCGAATTCCTGTAGAAAGGTCTGAAAGATAGACGACCGAAATTGTACACCATTGTCCGACACGATGGTTTCTGGAACTCCGACAAGGTGGAAGATTCTCTTCTTTAAGATGTCCACTACTGCCTTCGCAGTGAATTTTCGAAGCGGCTCGATAAATGGGAACCGCGAGAGATGGTCTAGGATGACGAGGGCTCCTATGTTGCCAGATTTGGACCTAGGGTAGGGGCCTATAATGTCGATATACAAGCGTTGGAATATGCGCTCGGGTACGGACTGAAGCGTCATTGGTGGTCGAAGGGTGTGTGAAGGAGCTTTGGTGGTTTTGCAGATGAGGCATGATCCCACATATTCACTGACTTGAGCGGCCATTCGTGGCCAATAAAACCATTGCCGTAATCGGCCGAGGGTTTTGGCCACGCCACCATGCGCGCTCAAGGGTGGGTCATGAGCTCTCTTCACTAACTCTGCCGTCATTTCTGACGGCACCCACAACTTCCAAGCCAACTGGTCTTGAAGTCCGTTTCCGGTCGCATATTCGGTTCGCTTGTATATGAACCCGTCTACTAATTTTAGGTCCGGCAGTTGGTGTTGTTCTGCCCGGACTTTCGCCGCTAGCTCCAAATAAGAAGCACTTTTGAAATGCGGCGAAGTCAAATCTAGCTCCAATGGAGTCTCCTCGCATTCCGCCGGCGTCAACGCCTCGGCAGAGAACATGCGCGACAAAGAGTCCGGCACTACGTTTTGGCTTCCCTTTCGGTGGGTGATGGTGAAATTGAACCCTTGAAGTTTAAGGGCCCACCGGGCTAAGCGACCATTTAGATCTGGTTGGTGCATTAGCCATTTTAGGGAAGCATGGTCGGTCACGATTTCAAATTCGTGACCTTCCACGTAGGCACGGAACTTTTTGATTGCCAACACCGCTGCCAGACATTCTTGCTCAGTGACGGTGTAATTTCTCTGAGCGGGATTCAATTTGTGGGACATATAGGCGACGGGGGCTTCGTCTCCTTCTTTCGTCCGTTGCACTAGCACGGCACCTACTCCATGTTGACTCGCGTCACATTGGATGGAGAAGGGCTTGTTGAAGTCGGGGCTGTGCAACACTGGAGCCGAAGCAAGGCTCACTTTCAATTGCTTGAAAGCCTTTAGCCTCTCGTCGGTCCACACAAATTGAGTCCTCTTCGAAAGCATGTCGGTCAGTGGCGTTGACAAAGACGCATATTCTCTGACGAAGCGTCGATACCAGCCGCAGATTCCCAAAAATCTCCGCAGCTGCTTCGTAGTTGTCGGAAGAGGGAAATCCATAATGGATCTCACCTTGTCGGGGTCTGTACGGATCGTTCCATTACCAACAATGTGGCCAAGATATTTTACCTCGCGCAAGAGGAACTTGCTCTTCTCCACATTGATGGTAAGGCCAGCTTGTCGCAGATGGAATGCGACCTGGTGCAGTACCTTCAGGTGTTCGTCGAAGGCCTCGGTTATCACCAACAAGTCATCCAAGTACACGAATACTTGGTGCTTAAGATGCGGAGGTATCACTTTGTCCATGAGTCGTGACATCGTTTGGGGTGCATTGCACAAACCAAACGGCATCACGACAAAGTGATACAAGGGTCGCCCGGGCACAGCGAAAGCCGTCTTCTCCCTTGACCGTTCCTCCAAAGGAATCTGCCAGAAGGCATCTTTTAGATCCAGGCTCGTAATAAATGTGGCCTTAGGGAGTCTGCTTAAGATGCCGTCTATCAATGGTAAGGGATAGGCGTCTTTCACTGTGACCGAGTTCACCTTTCGCGCATCCAAGCACAGGCGCACCTTGGAGGGCTTGACCACTAGGGTCACTGGCGAGGACCACGCACTCTTGGACTCTTCGATCACGCCCAGCGCGAGCATACGATCTATCTCTTTATATAAGAGCTTTTCGACAGCTGGCGAAACAGAGAAGTGTCTCTGTTTAATCGGTTTTTGATCGCCAGTGTCGATTTCGTGCTCGATCAGCGCTGTTTTTCCCAAGCCCTCTACGGCAAACGACGGGAAGCTAGCAATCACAGACGTAAGTCTGTGACGCTGCCCCGGTGAGAGAGGGTGGGCGCGATCGTCGAGTTGTTCGAGGCTACTAGTGGTGTTGACTTGTTGGGATGGCGCAAACAGGTCTGCTGCTAAGGCGAATTGACGCACGAAATCCACTCCCAGATATAAGTTTTGGCTGAGAGTGGGAATTATCCAGAGCGTCAAGGACCTGGTAACTCCCCTGAACGTGATGTCAGCTGACACTCGGCCTACGGCTTGATGTTGTGTGCCGTCTGCAGTCTTCAACCCGAGAGAAGCTCTTTTCCAATGAAAAGCGTTCCTCTCGAGGAATGATTTTGCCAGGTCAGCCGCCATCACGCTCACGGAAGCCCCCGTGTCGATCAAGCCTGCAATTGGTTGGTCGAACAGCAGAACCTGCGCGTATGGACGGACGTCACCTGAAGGCACGTCCATCAAAGTGGCACAGTTAAGCTGGTAACGCCAACGCCGAAAGCGAGAATAGAAAGCTCTCATTCTCAGCGTTGAGCGCTTTGTTTTGGAACGAATAGGTTTTGGTCGTGAAATTTCGGAATTAAAAATTCGGTCTCGGACCGCCGCATATTTCCGCCATCTTAGGTGGTATGGCAGAAAAGCCAATGGTGCGTGTTGTGTTATAGCTGGGGGAAAACTGTCAGGGCCGGTAGGCGCAGATATAGAAACGTTGGAGGCATCGTGAGGGTTGGCGAGAGACTTTTGCCTGTCCTCAGTCCTGTCTATCTGCTGGAATTCGGAGGGGGGTGTGTCCCACTGTTTGGGAGGCTCTTGCTGGAATTCGGCACTCCCGGTTGGCGGTTTTTTGATTGGCATACTGCGCAATGAGGTTTGTAAGTGTTTTCCTTACCGCAACCGTAGCAGAATACACGCCTTTCTTCCAAGCAGTTATCAAATCTGTGTCCCACCTTCCTGCAATTCCAGCAGGTAGGCAGGACTGTCGCAGCACATAGTGTTTCGTCTGCGGGTCTCTCACTCGACCGGCTCCCTAGCTCACCGTCTAACTCAGTCCAATCCGGCGGATCCGTCAGCGCCGACAGATGCCGGCGAGTCCCGAAGACTCTCTCTGGCTGGCCTAGAGCTTTGGCCAATCTCTCCCGCCTTTTAACATGCTCTCGAAGCTGCTGGGTGCTAATGAACTGGCGATCCACCAGCTGCCACTGCAACTCCGGGAGCATATTCCCCTGCACGATATCCAAGAGGTCATTGTCGTGCAGAGGGACTGGAAGGCTACTTGCCATTCGACGGAGATCTCTATAAAATTCATCGAAAGACTCGCCCACTTTCTGTCGTCGCTGGCGGATCCTCCGCATGATTTCGCTATTGGATGCGAAATCTTGGAATTCGCGCCTCATGGCGTCCCTCAGAGAATGCCAGTCGTGGAGCTCTGCTTCTCGATGGTATTGCCAGTACCACTCCTCGGCGACACCTGTCAACAGGCTGTCAATATGTCGGGTGACCGCCCGGAAATCGCCTTGGAGTTGCTGACGTGTCAGTGCATTGACCCGGTAGAGGAAAGTCTCTACCGGCATACTTCCTGCCTGGCCGCTGAACGATAAATTCCACCCAGCCATTATTGTAGTGATACGGTCTGGCGTCAGACGCTCGTCTCGGAAGTTTCGAAGCCCTCCGCGAGGTGGTTCATAATTATGGGGATCTCGGTGAGAAAGTGGAGCTTGGTGAGGTGGCCTAGGGAGTGGCACAAAGGAGTTCGCCCTAGGATTGAGTCTGGGCGACTCAACTCTATCGGATGGTGGTGGAAGGCTCCGGTCAAATCCTTGGTTTAATAAGGACTGCATGGTCCGCTGCAGATCCAGAATTTGTTGTTGAAATGTGCTCAGCTCCTCTTGAACAATGGAGCGAACACCAACGGCCGCTGCGGATTCCTCCGAAGTGGGCTGGATGTGCCTTTTTGGATCTGGGGATTTACCCAAACTTTCTTCCCCATTTGGGTCTTCCATCGAGAAGTCCCGAATTCCTTCTTCCTGACGGTCCATACCACGGGTTCTTACTCCTCCTCTACCTGTTTTAGGACGAGCGCCTTTTCCGGAGGCTGCTCCTGCCGAAGAGACCTGTACCGCCTCCAGGGGGAGTCTCAACGCTCCACGGCACAGCGGACAATCCTGCCTCGTCTTTAGCCATTTTTCGAGACATGGCCCATGAAATTGGTGGCCGCAGGAGGTGGTAGAAGCAGGCCTGTCTGGCGTAAATAGAGCCTGGCAGATGGAGCATTGTTCCTCCACCTGGACACGGGACAGGTCCTCGTTACTCCTTGTGAGTGGCATCTCGTCTTGCGGGAAATATGAAATTCTATAAAAAAATGAACAATATAAGAGTTGCGTGTGGCAAGAAGCTTAAACTAAAGCAGCGTCAAAACGCTTTGCTTTTCAAGTATCTTACAAACTAAGACGCGCGCGTGATCGCGGCGCGTATTCCAACAAGTGAATACCTCAAATGCACGTCTGCAATGGACGTGTCTAACTATTGTATAATTTTAAGTTCTTCGCACTAAATGCGGATTCAGAGACAAAAATTAATATGTCGTATCAAAATATGGCCCTCTCATTGAGCTGAGCCCGATCCATTCCTCCCCAATTCAGGTCCGCTGGCTGGCTGGCTGTTGATTTCAGAACGCAAGAAAGTGATAATTAGGTTTATAGCTATTGATGGTTTTAATTAAGTGTGAAGTTATATGTAAAAGGATTTAAGGATGTGAATATTTAATGTGAAAAATATGAACGCTTGACAAATTGTACAAAAGTGAAAATTACATTGGGTCGGTTCCGGAAGGGTACCGCCCAGTATGTGGGACTGTTTCTCCCACCCGAAATTCCTCGAAAAGAGAGGAGCAAGGGACCAAAAACAACTATGTTGCCGCTTGACTCAGCTTCAGCAAATGGTTCAAGTTTGGCCAAGCTGCAGGGACGTGTAGGCGGCACCACGCCAACCTCACGTAATCCGCCACAGCCTGAACCAAACCCAAGCCAAAAGCCGAAGCTGGATCAAGACAGCAAGGATATAAAAATTTGGGACAGCTTCCCAACATAAAGTGGGGCAGGGGCCCTTCGGTTGACCGGGACAGGAGCGGCGGTAAACCACCACAACCTGTTATCCGCGGCCAACTTCCAGGTTGCACCCAGAGTCAAAAAAAACTCAAAAGGACAACACAACAGGAAGCTGCCCAAGAGGTAAGCTAACTAGGAATTGAATTTAACCGGATAGGATTGGGAAGGATGTTTGCGGCTAATAAGGAAAGAGCGAGCGATGCAGGTCTTAATAAATGGGTTTTGTTCTCTCGAACGAAGTATATCGAATCGCAAAGGAGGCGATTCTAAGACCTGCTAGTGAGAATGGAATTATTAGGATTTAAAGACGTGAAGTCTTAAGGGGAGTATGAGTCGAAACTCATAAGTATTTTCTCACTTTGGTGTGGGTTGCCCAAAACAAGTTTCGGGCCCCACGTTGGGCGCCATTTGTAGCGAATATGAAGATGGGAGTGGCCTTAGCACAACTTAGAACCAGACCGAAGTCCAGAACCAAGAGTGCTAAGGTCAGAAAGTGGAACGGCTGCTGCCATTCAAGAGGCAAAACAAAAAAAAAGAATTGCCCCGAGAGCAGGGTGCCCTAGAAATGGCCGTGAAGGCCCCTCGTCCGCATTAGCGGAGCACCCTTTAACCAACCCCGACGGATGCTGGGGTGCCGCTTTGCTAGCTCGCTGCGGCTGGGGTGGGTTCTTGACAAAATGGGGTTAGTTTGCTCTCAAAGAAAACGGGATGCTACGTATTATTCATCCGTCATGAATTTCGTAGCCGCAAACTGGTATGTAAAATACCCAGGGACCAAAAGGGGGCATAGCTCCGTAAAGGAAACCACCCAGGCTCTGCAACATGGGCTGACTAAGCAGACCCAGTGCTCGTGACGACGCACGGAGCCAAACATTGAAAAATCTAAAAACGGGAAAAATAGGGAAAAGTGCTACCTCTCTTTACAAGGAACCCGGGTGAGGCAGACAGCCCCGGGCCCCCGATGGCAGTGGAGCCCTGACCCCGATGGTCTGGGGTCCTCCACCCTCTGATGCTGGCCATATCAATCCAAAATTTACGAATTCAAAAAGAAATTTAATCAAAAAACCAAAATTTACATCAAAGCGGAAACTACTTATGTGTGGCCAGCATCCCTCCCTTGTAAGCAAAAGCTGAATAATTCACGAAAAACTATTTAATCAATCATTTTATCATAGGCCAGCCAGGCCACGCGCAGACCCTGAAAAGAAGAAGAGAACTTCTCGGGCTCTCACCCAATAAGAAGGCCAGCGATTTCAAAGCTAACAAAACATTTCTACTTTATTCGTAAAGATAATAAAGTCAAAATTACAATTCGGTGTTCCTGGTCCTAATAAAGTTGCTAGTTTAATTCAAATTACAGTGAAGTACATTATAAAAAAAATTATATTGTTAGTGTTATATAATTCCTTTTTTTTTTTTTTTTTCTTTTATAGGTTACAACTACATATGGAATTTTCATTTATGTGCCAACAAAAGATCTCCAGAATTTTCAAAGTAGCATATAAGGAACAAAGCTTGATCAAATAAAACGTGAATTGAATTACTCGAGTCTATTAAACCCAGAAAACTTGTTCTAAAAGAAATAAACCCCTAAAGAATGCATTCTTCGGTGGCATTATGAAAGACATTTTCTCCTGTTTGTTTTCTATTTTTCTTTTCAAAACGAGCGATTATTTATAGTAATGAGTTTGTCTGCACCAAGTGTGTTCCGTACAATATTATGTTTGTTTTCGTCGTTTACTAAACCCAACATTATATTCAACCAAGGCGTGCTCGATTCTTTCGAAAGTAATGACGTAATTCACTTGTCGACTACCGACTTCATTTTTTTTTTTTTTGTTTCAATTATGTTGTATACAATCAGGAACATATGGTAATGGCACACGCTTTAAGAAAACGAGATTCAAACTGAATACCCAAAAAAAATCCTGATTCAATGAAATCGCAAAAGAAATTTTTGGTTATGGGGGTAGTAATATTGCCCAAATCATAGTTTTCCTTACCATAGTTTCCTAGAGGCGAGAGGAAAATTTATAAGAAAAAAAAAAGAAAGTCGAGAAAGAACAAATAACCGACTAGCCCCTCATGACTCCGCGATATTCTTCTATCGTAACTCTAGGTAAGGTTAATAATACTTATTGTCTAACAGTATCCAATAAACAGATAAATATATATGGAAACTAAACATATATAAGAAAAACTACTATCACAAAGTAGATAGTATCGAAATATATAATCCTAGTGACTATCCAATAGTGTATCGCATTCAGGTTACATAAATATATGTTATCGTCGTTCAATGTTTCTCAACATATTTTGTTTAAGATACTTTTTGTTTTCTTTTTAATCATTCTAGTAGTAACTGTTCATACAGCTTCATACACGTGTTTTTTTTTTTCATATTCTTAATACTATTTTAATTTCTATCATTTCCATTCTTTTTTAAAGATAATATTTATCGAACTGCATTGCGCAAATTGATTAATTACAAGACTTTGGATAATCAAAAAAAAGAAATGCTTAAAACTTTTACTTTTTGTTCACTATTTTCTTTATATATATTCAATATAGTTAATTACTTTTCCTTTTTTTTTTTTTTTTTAAATATAAAAAAAAACAACTAGACTTTTACGCTAAAGACACTCTTTTCGGATAAACGTTCGTCCCGTGAATGTTTTCTTCTCTATATTTTTATTTGTTCTTACCAATGGCGACGAATCTGTTGGGTAGTTCAAACACCGGGATATTTCTTCTAACGTTTCATTAACTCAGCTACAACAGGGTGTTGACTGATGGTGCAAATGATCGAACAGATGTGGTGTTTGTGTTGCAAAGTCCAACCCATCACCCGTATCGACATCCAGCTCGTCACCTTCACCAGTTGTTCCTGCTTACGTCAATGACTGCATTACGTAAATGCTATCAGGCATAGAATACGGAATTGCGCCGCGTGCTATGCTGGCTGTTTTCAACATGATACGCGGTCCAGTGGGAAGATAAGATCCATCGCGATAGTCGGTCAGCTAGGTAGCAGATACGTGTCTGCGCCGTAAACCAAAGGCCTCATTTAAACACTACCAGGCTGCATGAGCTGGTGCACGGTTATAAGTGTGAAATGCAAATGTTGGTCGTGGGGATGGTGCTGGAGCGTTCCCGTCCTCGGTTCTGGACCCTGCTCCTCAACCCAAAAAAATGCCCTTCAATCAAGATTGTCGATTTCAAAATCCAAGCAACCCCTTTCCTTACAATGGGCACGTTTTCCTCATGTAGAGCAGAACAACGTTCCTATGCCTATACATTATCATACTGTTGAACTAATCACATACCTTCTGCTAGCGCCAACCTTATATACATATGGAGTTTGCAGTGCACAGATACTTCCTCACGAACCAGGCCGTCGATGCAAGTCAGAAAGTACTTAGACCAACCCGCTTGTCCTCCCCGCACGCAAACGTAACCCAGAGTTTGAATACAAATTCATTGTGGGTACCATTCGTGCATGTCAGGATATTGATTATCGTTCAACCAACCCGTTCCCACTAATAACTGTTTTCGCGCCACTTTTCTCGGCACTTCCTTAAATAGCCCCTTCGATCTTCAGTAGTTAGACCAACAAAAAAGGGGGGGGGGGGGGTCATAATCACAATATTTTTTTTTTTTTTTTATCGTCAACGGACGCACAATGGGACGTCTCAATGCGGCACTTAAGTTATTCCCGATCCCGAAACAAACTACTGGATGAATCTCAGACTGGTTTAGAGAATTAAGACAGGTTTCTTATAAGGTTTCGCATGCGGTTTTTAAAAAAAAAGAAATCGGAGCTCGCGATCTCAATTATTTTAAGCGCAACTCTAATGTCGGACTCCGAAGGGGGGGTTTTCTGTAATAATTGCTTTTAATCCGGCTATCACTGAAACTTCGCATTTGCATTCGTTCGCGGCTGGAAACACCAAAGAGATCCGACCGCACACACGAGCACTGTTCATTATCTTTTCCCGTACAACTTTTGAATTTTTCCGATTGTTTCGATTTTCTGAATTTAGTATCTTTTCATCCGACGACAAAACGATGCGAGCAAATCTGCTTTATGGCGAATCAAGACCCGCTTCTCTGAATAACAAAAATGGAACTCATACTACACCGGTTTTTACTCTCGGCCGCCCGCCGCCAACAACTCGTCGCTACCGCGACACCCAAACGACTGCCACGAGCTTATCAGCTCCAGCTCGCAAATGCCACTTGCACAGCCACGAAGATCTAACGGGATTTTCTTTTGGCTGTGCAAAACAACAATAAGGTCACCCGGGGGACTTGCGGGATTTTGTTTTCGTGCAATTGAAATGTAGTTTCAAATTGCAAAATGTTGTAGCGTCTCCGATCCATACAGTGTGGGTCGGAGATGTGTGACCAGTAATTTTTAAATGAAAAAAATATAAAAATTACTGGATGCTACAACACAGGTCTTTCCACAAGGGCAAGTGCGTGGAAAGAGCTGAAGGATGGATGTAATAAGGGAAATATAATGACGTGAACAGGTGATCATGTCAGTTATTATCCAATCCTTTTAAGAAAATCGTGAAGAATGTGAACGGAACTAAAAGGGGTAATTTTTTAATGAAGGAAATATCGTGAACAACGTATACTGACTTAATAATGGAAGTATCTTTGGTAGAGGAAATGGTGAACGAGGTGAACATCTCTAGATACTTTTCAATTGAAGCAGGAGTGACACCTGAAATAGGCGCAAATGGACGATCTCCAAATGAAATTTGGAAACAGATCGTGAACTGGTGAACTAGTGGGTATATCACTTAGTGATGTCTTTCGCATGAAAGATGCCCACTGATCGTCCATTTTGATCGGCTAGCTGGTAATAAGCACCGCCGATCTTCTTAATTACCTTACTAGGTAAAAACTTCCGGTCCAGCTTTGCATTGTAGTGCGCGGCTGCGTCACTTTGCCGGAAGTTGCGCCTGTAGACCACTTCGCCAGGCTGGTATGAAACCACCCTGGAACGAAGGTTATAGGCCTTGGCATTGCGAGACTGGGCTTTGGTGGTGAGGTCGCGGATGGACTGGCGTAGGATTGCCAGGTGGTTAGGAGGTGGCAGGGTGGTCTCGGGGTCATCCAAAAGATGCAGCTGCCGCAACAGATGGTAAGTGCGGCCATGGGTGACCATTGGTTGGCCGAAGACTGCCTGATAGGGCGAAGTCCCTATCGTCGCGTGAGGTGCTGAGCGTAGCGCGCAGGTTATCTCTGGGATTTTGGCGTCCCATTCCTTTTGAGCAGGATCAATGTACGAACGGGTGGCCGCTAGTATGGAGCGGTTGAGACGTTCCGAGGCATTGGCTTGAGGGGAATACACGGCGGTAAAGGTGTGTCCGACACCGAATTCCTGTAGAAAGGTCTGAAAGATAGACGACCGAAATTGTACACCATTGTCCGACACGATGGTTTCTGGAACTCCGACAAGGTGGAAGATTCTCTTCTTTAAGATGTCCACTACTGCCTTCGCAGTGAATTTTCGAAGCGGCTCGATAAATGGGAACCGCGAGAGATGGTCTAGGATGACGAGGGCTCCTATGTTGCCAGATTTGGACCTAGGGTAGGGGCCTATAATGTCGATATACAAGCGTTGGAATATGCGCTCGGGTACGGACTGAAGCGTCATTGGTGGTCGAAGGGTGTGTGAAGGAGCTTTGGTGGTTTTGCAGATGAGGCATGATCCCACATATTCACTGACTTGAGCGGCCATTCGTGGCCAATAAAACCATTGCCGTAATCGGCCGAGGGTTTTGGCCACGCCACCATGCGCGCTCAAGGGTGGGTCATGAGCTCTCTTCACTAACTCTGCCGTCATTTCTGACGGCACCCACAACTTCCAAGCCAACTGGTCTTGAAGTCCGTTTCCGGTCGCATATTCGGTTCGCTTGTATATGAACCCGTCTACTAATTTTAGGTCCGGCAGTTGGTGTTGTTCTGCCCGGACTTTCGCCGCTAGCTCCAAATAAGAAGCACTTTTGAAATGCGGCGAAGTCAAATCTAGCTCCAATGGAGTCTCCTCGCATTCCGCCGGCGTCAACGCCTCGGCAGAGAACATGCGCGACAAAGAGTCCGGCACTACGTTTTGGCTTCCCTTTCGGTGGGTGATGGTGAAATTGAACCCTTGAAGTTTAAGGGCCCACCGGGCTAAGCGACCATTTAGATCTGGTTGGTGCATTAGCCATTTTAGGGAAGCATGGTCGGTCACGATTTCAAATTCGTGACCTTCCACGTAGGCACGGAACTTTTTGATTGCCAACACCGCTGCCAGACATTCTTGCTCAGTGACGGTGTAATTTCTCTGAGCGGGATTCAATTTGTGGGACATATAGGCGACGGGGGCTTCGTCTCCTTCTTTCGTCCGTTGCACTAGCACGGCACCTACTCCATGTTGACTCGCGTCACATTGGATGGAGAAGGGCTTGTTGAAGTCGGGGCTGTGCAACACTGGAGCCGAAGCAAGGCTCACTTTCAATTGCTTGAAAGCCTTTAGCCTCTCGTCGGTCCACACAAATTGAGTCCTCTTCGAAAGCATGTCGGTCAGTGGCGTTGACAAAGACGCATATTCTCTGACGAAGCGTCGATACCAGCCGCAGATTCCCAAAAATCTCCGCAGCTGCTTCGTAGTTGTCGGAAGAGGGAAATCCATAATGGATCTCACCTTGTCGGGGTCTGTACGGATCGTTCCATTACCAACAATGTGGCCAAGATATTTTACCTCGCGCAAGAGGAACTTGCTCTTCTCCACATTGATGGTAAGGCCAGCTTGTCGCAGATGGAATGCGACCTGGTGCAGTACCTTCAGGTGTTCGTCGAAGGCCTCGGTTATCACCAACAAGTCATCCAAGTACACGAATACTTGGTGCTTAAGATGCGGAGGTATCACTTTGTCCATGAGTCGTGACATCGTTTGGGGTGCATTGCACAAACCAAACGGCATCACGACAAAGTGATACAAGGGTCGCCCGGGCACAGCGAAAGCCGTCTTCTCCCTTGACCGTTCCTCCAAAGGAATCTGCCAGAAGGCATCTTTTAGATCCAGGCTCGTAATAAATGTGGCCTTAGGGAGTCTGCTTAAGATGCCGTCTATCAATGGTAAGGGATAGGCGTCTTTCACTGTGACCGAGTTCACCTTTCGCGCATCCAAGCACAGGCGCACCTTGGAGGGCTTGACCACTAGGGTCACTGGCGAGGACCACGCACTCTTGGACTCTTCGATCACGCCCAGCGCGAGCATACGATCTATCTCTTTATATAAGAGCTTTTCGACAGCTGGCGAAACAGAGAAGTGTCTCTGTTTAATCGGTTTTTGATCGCCAGTGTCGATTTCGTGCTCGATCAGCGCTGTTTTTCCCAAGCCCTCTACGGCAAACGACGGGAAGCTAGCAATCACAGACGTAAGTCTGTGACGCTGCCCCGGTGAGAGAGGGTGGGCGCGATCGTCGAGTTGTTCGAGGCTACTAGTGGTGTTGACTTGTTGGGATGGCGCAAACAGGTCTGCTGCTAAGGCGAATTGACGCACGAAATCCACTCCCAGATATAAGTTTTGGCTGAGAGTGGGAATTATCCAGAGCGTCAAGGACCTGGTAACTCCCCTGAACGTGATGTCAGCTGACACTCGGCCTACGGCTTGATGTTGTGTGCCGTCTGCAGTCTTCAACCCGAGAGAAGCTCTTTTCCAATGAAAAGCGTTCCTCTCGAGGAATGATTTTGCCAGGTCAGCCGCCATCACGCTCACGGAAGCCCCCGTGTCGATCAAGCCTGCAATTGGTTGGTCGAACAGCAGAACCTGCGCGTATGGACGGACGTCACCTGAAGGCACGTCCATCAAAGTGGCACAGTTAAGCTGGTAACGCCAACGCCGAAAGCGAGAATAGAAAGCTCTCATTCTCAGCGTTGAGCGCTTTGTTTTGGAACGAATAGGTTTTGGTCGTGAAATTTCGGAATTAAAAATTCGGTCTCGGACCGCCGCATATTTCCGCCATCTTAGGTGGTATGGCAGAAAAGCCAATGGTGCGTGTTGTGTTATAGCTGGGGGAAAACTGTCAGGGCCGGTAGGCGCAGATATAGAAACGTTGGAGGCATCGTGAGGGTTGGCGAGAGACTTTTGCCTGTCCTCAGTCCTGTCTATCTGCTGGAATTCGGAGGGGGGTGTGTCCCACTGTTTGGGAGGCTCTTGCTGGAATTCGGCACTCCCGGTTGGCGGTTTTTTGATTGGCATACTGCGCAATGAGGTTTGTAAGTGTTTTCCTTACCGCAACCGTAGCAGAATACACGCCTTTCTTCCAAGCAGTTATCAAATCTGTGTCCCACCTTCCTGCAATTCCAGCAGGTAGGCAGGACTGTCGCAGCACATAGTGTTTCGTCTGCGGGTCTCTCACTCGACCGGCTCCCTAGCTCACCGTCTAACTCAGTCCAATCCGGCGGATCCGTCAGCGCCGACAGATGCCGGCGAGTCCCGAAGACTCTCTCTGGCTGGCCTAGAGCTTTGGCCAATCTCTCCCGCCTTTTAACATGCTCTCGAAGCTGCTGGGTGCTAATGAACTGGCGATCCACCAGCTGCCACTGCAACTCCGGGAGCATATTCCCCTGCACGATATCCAAGAGGTCATTGTCGTGCAGAGGGACTGGAAGGCTACTTGCCATTCGACGGAGATCTCTATAAAATTCATCGAAAGACTCGCCCACTTTCTGTCGTCGCTGGCGGATCCTCCGCATGATTTCGCTATTGGATGCGAAATCTTGGAATTCGCGCCTCATGGCGTCCCTCAGAGAATGCCAGTCGTGGAGCTCTGCTTCTCGATGGTATTGCCAGTACCACTCCTCGGCGACACCTGTCAACAGGCTGTCAATATGTCGGGTGACCGCCCGGAAATCGCCTTGGAGTTGCTGACGTGTCAGTGCATTGACCCGGTAGAGGAAAGTCTCTACCGGCATACTTCCTGCCTGGCCGCTGAACGATAAATTCCACCCAGCCATTATTGTAGTGATACGGTCTGGCGTCAGACGCTCGTCTCGGAAGTTTCGAAGCCCTCCGCGAGGTGGTTCATAATTATGGGGATCTCGGTGAGAAAGTGGAGCTTGGTGAGGTGGCCTAGGGAGTGGCACAAAGGAGTTCGCCCTAGGATTGAGTCTGGGCGACTCAACTCTATCGGATGGTGGTGGAAGGCTCCGGTCAAATCCTTGGTTTAATAAGGACTGCATGGTCCGCTGCAGATCCAGAATTTGTTGTTGAAATGTGCTCAGCTCCTCTTGAACAATGGAGCGAACACCAACGGCCGCTGCGGATTCCTCCGAAGTGGGCTGGATGTGCCTTTTTGGATCTGGGGATTTACCCAAACTTTCTTCCCCATTTGGGTCTTCCATCGAGAAGTCCCGAATTCCTTCTTCCTGACGGTCCATACCACGGGTTCTTACTCCTCCTCTACCTGTTTTAGGACGAGCGCCTTTTCCGGAGGCTGCTCCTGCCGAAGAGACCTGTACCGCCTCCAGGGGGAGTCTCAACGCTCCACGGCACAGCGGACAATCCTGCCTCGTCTTTAGCCATTTTTCGAGACATGGCCCATGAAATTGGTGGCCGCAGGAGGTGGTAGAAGCAGGCCTGTCTGGCGTAAATAGAGCCTGGCAGATGGAGCATTGTTCCTCCACCTGGACACGGGACAGGTCCTCGTTACTCCTTGTGAGTGGCATCTCGTCTTGCGGGAAATATGAAATTCTATAAAAAAATGAACAATATAAGAGTTGCGTGTGGCAAGAAGCTTAAACTAAAGCAGCGTCAAAACGCTTTGCTTTTCAAGTATCTTACAAACTAAGACGCGCGCGTGATCGCGGCGCGTATTCCAACAAGTGAATACCTCAAATGCACGTCTGCAATGGACGTGTCTAACTATTGTATAATTTTAAGTTCTTCGCACTAAATGCGGATTCAGAGACAAAAATTAATATGTCGTATCAAAATATGGCCCTCTCATTGAGCTGAGCCCGATCCATTCCTCCCCAATTCAGGTCCGCTGGCTGGCTGGCTGTTGATTTCAGAACGCAAGAAAGTGATAATTAGGTTTATAGCTATTGATGGTTTTAATTAAGTGTGAAGTTATATGTAAAAGGATTTAAGGATGTGAATATTTAATGTGAAAAATATGAACGCTTGACAAATTGTACAAAAGTGAAAATTACATTGGGTCGGTTCCGGAAGGGTACCGCCCAGTATGTGGGACTGTTTCTCCCACCCGAAATTCCTCGAAAAGAGAGGAGCAAGGGACCAAAAACAACTATGTTGCCGCTTGACTCAGCTTCAGCAAATGGTTCAAGTTTGGCCAAGCTGCAGGGACGTGTAGGCGGCACCACGCCAACCTCACGTAATCCGCCACAGCCTGAACCAAACCCAAGCCAAAAGCCGAAGCTGGATCAAGACAGCAAGGATATAAAAATTTGGGACAGCTTCCCAACATAAAGTGGGGCAGGGGCCCTTCGGTTGACCGGGACAGGAGCGGCGGTAAACCACCACAACCTGTTATCCGCGGCCAACTTCCAGGTTGCACCCAGAGTCAAAAAAAACTCAAAAGGACAACACAACAGGAAGCTGCCCAAGAGGTAAGCTAACTAGGAATTGAATTTAACCGGATAGGATTGGGAAGGATGTTTGCGGCTAATAAGGAAAGAGCGAGCGATGCAGGTCTTAATAAATGGGTTTTGTTCTCTCGAACGAAGTATATCGAATCGCAAAGGAGGCGATTCTAAGACCTGCTAGTGAGAATGGAATTATTAGGATTTAAAGACGTGAAGTCTTAAGGGGAGTATGAGTCGAAACTCATAAGTATTTTCTCACTTTGGTGTGGGTTGCCCAAAACAAGTTTCGGGCCCCACGTTGGGCGCCATTTGTAGCGAATATGAAGATGGGAGTGGCCTTAGCACAACTTAGAACCAGACCGAAGTCCAGAACCAAGAGTGCTAAGGTCAGAAAGTGGAACGGCTGCTGCCATTCAAGAGGCAAAACAAAAAAAAAGAATTGCCCCGAGAGCAGGGTGCCCTAGAAATGGCCGTGAAGGCCCCTCGTCCGCATTAGCGGAGCACCCTTTAACCAACCCCGACGGATGCTGGGGTGCCGCTTTGCTAGCTCGCTGCGGCTGGGGTGGGTTCTTGACAAAATGGGGTTAGTTTGCTCTCAAAGAAAACGGGATGCTACGTATTATTCATCCGTCATGAATTTCGTAGCCGCAAACTGGTATGTAAAATACCCAGGGACCAAAAGGGGGCATAGCTCCGTAAAGGAAACCACCCAGGCTCTGCAACATGGGCTGACTAAGCAGACCCAGTGCTCGTGACGACGCACGGAGCCAAACATTGAAAAATCTAAAAACGGGAAAAATAGGGAAAAGTGCTACCTCTCTTTACAAGGAACCCGGGTGAGGCAGACAGCCCCGGGCCCCCGATGGCAGTGGAGCCCTGACCCCGATGGTCTGGGGTCCTCCACCCTCTGATGCTGGCCATATCAATCCAAAATTTACGAATTCAAAAAGAAATTTAATCAAAAAACCAAAATTTACATCAAAGCGGAAACTACTTATGTGTGGCCAGCATCCCTCCCTTGTAAGCAAAAGCTGAATAATTCACGAAAAACTATTTAATCAATCATTTTATCATAGGCCAGCCAGGCCACGCGCAGACCCTGAAAAGAAGAAGAGAACTTCTCGGGCTCTCACCCAATAAGAAGGCCAGCGATTTCAAAGCTAACAAAACATTTCTACTTTATTCGTAAAGATAATAAAGTCAAAATTACAATTCGGTGTTCCTGGTCCTAATAAAGTTGCTAGTTTAATTCAAATTACAGTGAAGTACATTATAAAAAAAATTATATTGTTAGTGTTATATAATTCCTTTTTTTTTTTTTTTTTCTTTTATAGGTTACAACTACATATGGAATTTTCATTTATGTGCCAACAAAAGATCTCCAGAATTTTCAAAGTAGCATATAAGGAACAAAGCTTGATCAAATAAAACGTGAATTGAATTACTCGAGTCTATTAAACCCAGAAAACTTGTTCTAAAAGAAATAAACCCCTAAAGAATGCATTCTTCGGTGGCATTATGAAAGACATTTTCTCCTGTTTGTTTTCTATTTTTCTTTTCAAAACGAGCGATTATTTATAGTAATGAGTTTGTCTGCACCAAGTGTGTTCCGTACAATATTATGTTTGTTTTCGTCGTTTACTAAACCCAACATTATATTCAACCAAGGCGTGCTCGATTCTTTCGAAAGTAATGACGTAATTCACTTGTCGACTACCGACTTCATTTTTTTTTTTTTTGTTTCAATTATGTTGTATACAATCAGGAACATATGGTAATGGCACACGCTTTAAGAAAACGAGATTCAAACTGAATACCCAAAAAAAATCCTGATTCAATGAAATCGCAAAAGAAATTTTTGGTTATGGGGGTAGTAATATTGCCCAAATCATAGTTTTCCTTACCATAGTTTCCTAGAGGCGAGAGGAAAATTTATAAGAAAAAAAAAAGAAAGTCGAGAAAGAACAAATAACCGACTAGCCCCTCATGACTCCGCGATATTCTTCTATCGTAACTCTAGGTAAGGTTAATAATACTTATTGTCTAACAGTATCCAATAAACAGATAAATATATATGGAAACTAAACATATATAAGAAAAACTACTATCACAAAGTAGATAGTATCGAAATATATAATCCTAGTGACTATCCAATAGTGTATCGCATTCAGGTTACATAAATATATGTTATCGTCGTTCAATGTTTCTCAACATATTTTGTTTAAGATACTTTTTGTTTTCTTTTTAATCATTCTAGTAGTAACTGTTCATACAGCTTCATACACGTGTTTTTTTTTTTCATATTCTTAATACTATTTTAATTTCTATCATTTCCATTCTTTTTTAAAGATAATATTTATCGAACTGCATTGCGCAAATTGATTAATTACAAGACTTTGGATAATCAAAAAAAAGAAATGCTTAAAACTTTTACTTTTTGTTCACTATTTTCTTTATATATATTCAATATAGTTAATTACTTTTCCTTTTTTTTTTTTTTTTTTAAATATAAAAAAAAACAACTAGACTTTTACGCTAAAGACACTCTTTTCGGATAAACGTTCATCCCGTGAATGTTTTCTTCTCTATATTTTTATTTGTTCTTACCAATGGCGACGAATCTGTTGGGTAGTTCAAACACCGGGATATTTCTTCTAACGTTTCATTAACTCAGCTACAACAGGGTGTTGACTGATGGTGCAAATGATCGAACAGATGTGGTGTTTGTGTTGCAAAGTCCAACCCATCACCCGTATCGACATCCAGCTCGTCACCTTCACCAGTTGTTCCTGCTTACGTCAATGACTGCATTACGTAAATGCTATCAGGCATAGAATACGGAATTGCGCCGCGTGCTATGCTGGCTGTTTTCAACATGATACGCGGTCCAGTGGGAAGATAAGATCCATCGCGATAGTCGGTCAGCTAGGTAGCAGATACGTGTCTGCGCCGTAAACCAAAGGCCTCATTTAAACACTACCAGGCTGCATGAGCTGGTGCACGGTTATAAGTGTGAAATGCAAATGTTGGTCGTGGGGATGGTGCTGGAGCGTTCCCGTCCTCGGTTCTGGACCCTGCTCCTCAACCCAAAAAAATGCCCTTCAATCAAGATTGTCGATTTCAAAATCCAAGCAACCCCTTTCCTTACAATGGGCACGTTTTCCTCATGTAGAGCAGAACAACGTTCCTATGCCTATACATTATCATACTGTTGAACTAATCACATACCTTCTGCTAGCGCCAACCTTATATACATATGGAGTTTGCAGTGCACAGATACTTCCTCACGAACCAGGCCGTCGATGCAAGTCAGAAAGTACTTAGACCAACCCGCTTGTCCTCCCCGCACGCAAACGTAACCCAGAGTTTGAATACAAATTCATTGTGGGTACCATTCGTGCATGTCAGGATATTGATTATCGTTCAACCAACCCGTTCCCACTAATAACTGTTTTCGCGCCACTTTTCTCGGCACTTCCTTAAATAGCCCCTTCGATCTTCAGTAGTTAGACCAACAAAAAAGGGGGGGGGGGGGTCATAATCACAATATTTTTTTTTTTTTTTTATCGTCAACGGACGCACAATGGGACGTCTCAATGCGGCACTTAAGTTATTCCCGATCCCGAAACAAACTACTGGATGAATCTCAGACTGGTTTAGAGAATTAAGACAGGTTTCTTATAAGGTTTCGCATGCGGTTTTTAAAAAAAAAGAAATCGGAGCTCGCGATCTCAATTATTTTAAGCGCAACTCTAATGTCGGACTCCGAAGGGGGGGTTTTCTGTAATAATTGCTTTTAATCCGGCTATCACTGAAACTTCGCATTTGCATTCGTTCGCGGCTGGAAACACCAAAGAGATCCGACCGCACACACGAGCACTGTTCATTATCTTTTCCCGTACAACTTTTGAATTTTTCCGATTGTTTCGATTTTCTGAATTTAGTATCTTTTCATCCGACGACAAAACGATGCGAGCAAATCTGCTTTATGGCGAATCAAGACCCGCTTCTCTGAATAACAAAAATGGAACTCATACTACACCGGTTTTTACTCTCGGCCGCCCGCCGCCAACAACTCGTCGCTACCGCGACACCCAAACGACTGCCACGAGCTTATCAGCTCCAGCTCGCAAATGCCACTTGCACAGCCACGAAGATCTAACGGGATTTTCTTTTGGCTGTGCAAAACAACAATAAGGTCACCCGGGGGACTTGCGGGATTTTGTTTTCGTGCAATTGAAATGTAGTTTCAAATTGCAAAATGTTGTAGCGTCTCCGATCCATACAGTGTGGGTCGGAGATGTGTGACCAGTAATTTTTAAATGAAAAAAATATAAAAATTACTGGATGCTACAAATGTTCTTCAAGCTGATGTGATTTACACTGACTTCGCGAAAGCATTTGGCAGGGTAAACCACACAGTGCTGTTAGATAAGATCTGTCACTTTGGTGTTTCCAGTTCCCTTACATCCTGGCTTGATTCCTACATCAATGATCGCGTCTGCCGTGTTGTGTTTAACGGTTGTTCTTCCTCCCCTTTCTTTCCTACTTCTGGTGTTCCCCAAGGTTCCATCCTTGGTCCCCTCCTTTTCAAATTGTTTATCAATGACCTTCCTTTCTCCAATAAGCCTAATCCCATTTCCTTTGAATATTTTTTGTGTGATAATCTTTTGAAGCATGTAGATCAACATAAAAATCTCGGCATCATCTTTGATCCGAAGTTAAAATTTGATCTGCATGTTTCTTTTATGGTTGCTAAAAGTAGCTGGTTTCGTTCTGCGCTTCTCTCGCTTTGCAACCAATATCTTCACATGTGTTCGTCTTTTTATTTCTCTTGTTCGTAGCATTGTTGAATATTGCTCCCAAGTGTGGTCTCCTCGTTTCGTGTACCTGTCTAATGCTGTTGAATTCGTTCAGCGTAAGTTTACTCGCTGCCTTTTGTTCAAGTTTAATGTTGCTTATCGTCCTTATGATGGCCGTCTGCTTTTCTTGAATTTCCATTTACTGAGTACCCGCAGAATATTCCTGGATGAATGCCTTCTTTATAAGCTTTATCATGGCTTACTCTCTTCCAACATTCGCTTGTGTCATTTCTTACGTGTGCCTGATCGCCCGGTTAGAACTCAATCGCTATTCCTTACTCCTTATGCGCGTACTCTTGTGTATTTCAACTCACCAATACCTAGGATACTTAGAAGCTATGATGAGCATCAGTTTTGTTCTTTGTCCATGTCTTTTCATTCTTTTAAAAAACATGTTATTGATATGTTAACGTAGTCTCTTAGTTATTTTTATTATGCATTTTTCTCTTTACTTTTTATTACTATTATTTTTATTCCTGTTTTGCTTTATATTAATGATTGTTCTTATTTTTTGTATCTGTTTTCTGTTAAATGAGATTTGAATAGTAAATAAATAAATAAATAATCGTGCTCAATCAACGTATCTTTTGAATTTCGTTTTCATCCAAGGATATCATCGAAAGTTTCAGCGATTAAACTATGTCCGGGGTTTCCAGCCGAAAAATTTCCAAAACTCGGAAAATTTAAGCATCGGTTGCTTATTTTATTGTAAATGCTTTGCTTATGCATACAAAATGGAAGCATCTATTGGTGCAATGTTTACGAAATTGTCTGGAGCACCATAGCTACTTCACGTTGTGTCAAACCCACCCTGTGAATTTCCTTCCGATTGAATAACTGCGCTGGAAGTTATTAGGAGTGAATAAAATTTTAGGGTGACCACTCTCAGAACTGTTTAAATTTTCGAAACCTAAATATTTGTTGTTAATTGCCATTGCAGAATCATTCCCAATTGGAAATTCAATGACATCATCGCTCGATAAAGGAATGTCAATAAATTACAAAAATTCATAATAGCTGGCAGCCCTTTCATGATTTTTCAACGGAATTCCTACAAAACCAGAAATACAGCAAGGTCCGCTTACCTACCACATGAGTTTCGTTTTGATTTCGTTACTGCATCGGAAGTTATAGGTAAAAAAAACCTTTATCTTCCTGAGCAAATTTACAATACTTAGGAGACAATCGTTGCCATAGCCGGCAACCTCATACTAATTTTTCAACCAAATTTCTATGTAATTTGTTTTAGAGTAAGGTTCACCTACTGCGTGAATTTTGTTAAAATCTGGTGGCTAAATTGGAAGCTATGGGCCAAAAACCAGTATTTTTCGGCGATTTTTCAAAATGGCACCACTACCACAGTGTTGTTGTTACATAATTTTCGGCGAAACGAGTTTAATACTAATTTTTGTGTTTGAAAGCATTAGCTATTGAATGCATTAGCTAATGCATGAAATAATTAGGCTATGAAGGATGCGGATAGAATTTACTATACTTAAGTTTCCGAGCTGAAAATTTTAGTTTTGAGCATAGGATAGTGTAGTGGATATTGATAACATAGAGTATTCCAAGAATAAAGTAGTTGTAGCGATTTAAAAAAAATGAGAGGTTGCTTGCAGGCGCCTCAACTGAACCGAATTCCAGAAGAGGGCTTGACAAGCAGAGTAAAGTGATGGCAAACCATCAACAGGAGCAAATAAAAAAAAAAGAGATGTGCCCCGGAAGCAGGGTACCTTAGAAATGGCCGTGAAGGCCCCTCGTCCGCATTAGCGGAGCATCTTTTAGTCCAACCCCAACGGATGCTGGTTGGCCACTTTGCTAGCTGTACGCGGCTGGGGTGGGTCATGAAAGTAGAGTGGACTTGCTCCCAGAAAACAAAAGAGGGACGCTACGTATTATTCATCCGTCACATGAAATAATACTAGCCGCAAATACAAAAAAAAGGACCAGATGCAACTCTCAGCCAAGACGTAACGAAGCACCTGCTTATTACCTGTAAAAAAAGGGGAAACGAGAAAATCGCGGAAAAATCTAAATTTGGGGCAAAAACGGCCTCCTTTCGTCAGGCCCGACGATGAGGCAGACAGTCTTAGGCCCTTGATGTTATTTGGGGCCAAGACCCCAAATGGTAGGGGGTTTCCCCGCCCACTGTTCTTTAATACAAAATACTCTCAATACAAAAAAGTCTGGCGCATCAGAACCGCTAGAAAACTAATTTTCGAAGAAATTGTCTTTGAGGGACAAAAAAATGTGGGAAGACGTAATAACTTTTTTGTACAACCATTCCTTATCCCAAGCAACAAAACTCAACTATATCACAAATGATGAAAATGTTCAGTGCTGGCAATACTTTTCCAATGAAGCAGCAATAAGTTAACCTTAACAAGCTCATACTCAAATCAACTAATCCTTTGAATTTCGTTCTCATCGGAGGATTTCATCGAAAGCTTCAGCGGTTGAACGTTGTTTGAGGCTGCCATCCGAAAAATGTTCAAACCACGGAAAATTTAAAAATTGATTTCTGTTTTTTTATTGCAAATGCTTTGCATTTGAGTACGTAATTTGCAGTATCTGTTGGTGCAATATTTATGAAAACGGCTAATGCTGGTTACCCTGTGTCAGCAGCAAAGCAAAATATATACCAAATCTGCTTCACGTTAAGCTAAACCCAACCAGTAAATATCGTTTCGATTGAATCACTGCGCTGGAAGCTATACGGGTGAAAAGAATTTTAG
Organism: Nemotelus nigrinus; assembly: GCA_947369275.1. Lineage (NCBI taxonomy): Eukaryota > Metazoa > Arthropoda > Insecta > Diptera > Stratiomyidae > Nemotelus > Nemotelus nigrinus. Next base: position 22,775,867 of record OX376373.1, read on the forward strand.
GGTTTCCACCCTCAAAACTTTTCAAATTTTTAAAGCGTTAATATTTGTTGTTAATTTTCATTGCAGGATCATTCCCATTTGCAAATCTAAGGACATAATTGCTCAGTAAAGAAATTCCACAAAATTACCAAAATGGTCATAGCTGGCAGCCCTTTCATGACTTTTGTACGAAATTCCTACGACATTTACTTCACATTAAGGTCCATTTACTGCATGAACTTCGTTTTGATTTCTACACTGGACCGAAAGTTATAGGGAAAAAGCTTTATTTTGCTGAGCAAATTTGCAAGGTTTATGAGACAAAAATCACCATAGCTGGCAGCCCTATTCTACAACAAATGTTACATAAACTAAGATCCAAGTACTGTGTGAATTTTGTTAAAATCTGATGGCTGAATCGGAAGTTATAGGCCAAAAAGCTGTTTTTATTCTCAGTGATTTTTCAAGATGGTACCACTGCCACAGAGTTGCCCGCATTTCAAAATCACTTCTATCAGACCTGGTCCTAGCTAATATCAACATGTTCTGTAAATTTCATTATGATCGGATAATTCAATCGTCAGTTCTCGTGAACAGAACTTTCGAGTGCTGAAAATAAAGCTGCAGTTACAATCAATGCAACACAACTTTGTTGCACAACAAAATGAGTTTGAACCCATGAGAACGTATGAGAGCGGTTACAATGATGCATTACAACTTTGTTGCGCAGCAGAGTTTGCTCATATCTCAAACTTGGCATGGCAACAACATTTTTGAAAATATCCAATTCCACCTGTTCCTATGAGAGTCCGGGAAATGGGAAATGTCATATGCAAATGACAATCAAAATTTGTTTTTCTTTTGCTCATTTTTGCTCTGCAATATACGCTGCAGCTTTTAAAGGATCAAATACTCACTGATATCACTTTCCGAGACTGCAAAGGATCCATATTATCAAACAACAATTTCGTTAATATAGCCAGTGACAGATGACGGTAAATGTTGTGTTGCATTGATTGTAACTCGTTCCACCAACAAAACTTGGCAGTGAATGTTGGTTGCATTGATTGTAACTCAAGCATAAAGGTAATTATGTGATGGGTTGCCGTTCTTGTGCAAATCAGAATTTTAAAAGTTTCAATTTGACATGATGGACAAAGGTTAAAATTTATCAATGATTTGAATTTTTTGTCAAAAATCAAAAATTTTTGAGGAGCGTCAATGATTTGAAGGATTTTTTTTTCAGGAGCCTGCCGTAGCTACAAGGTTACCTGCACTATCTTGAAAATCCATGTGTGTTAAATTCTAGCCAACGTCAATACGCTTTGCGAATTTCACGATGATCCAATGTTTTTATCAGAAGTAATAACAAATCAAAATTTGAAAAAAAAAAATCCTTGCCTACTTTTAGGCACTTAGCACCCACACACGGCTCAAAATTTTCATAACTAGTTTTTCATAACATAACATAACATAACTAGTTTTCATTCCCAATACTTTTTTTTTAACAAAAATGTACACTGCTTGGAAATATAGGAGTACCTCAAAACTCACTAAAACGCTCGCCGCCGCCAAAAGGTTTAAGGTATCTGAATTTGAGAAGGTCATGGACCTACCTACTTTATATATCTACGTTCTCCGAAAATGTCAGCTCAAGCGGATCGGCCACTCCAGAGATTATTGCCTGAATTACAGTCGACGCAGCGAGGCGCAGCCATCAGTGACCAAGCGCAGCCAACGAAATCGCCTGGTTACACTGCAACGCGATTAAGTGAGAGTGAAGTAGAAGAATTGTCAGTTATTGTTTGAATTCGAAGTGTGTGGTGTGAATTTTTAGTGCAATTGGGAGCAGTTATGGAAGAGTTCGCTATAATAGAAATGATGTTAGGATTGGTATTGTGCTGCCATTATATAAATGCAATGAAAAAGCGTGTGGTATACAAAGTGTGCTATATAAAGTGAAGGTGCTATACAAAGACAGAATAGAATAAAATGATCTTTATTTTGTTAGAATAAGTTTATTTATAGAATTAGTGTTTGATGTAGGCTTATTACTAATATAAAATAATTGACATTACTTTTAATGAATTGATTATTACTAATATCTCCTTGAAGTGTATTAAACAGCGTATTCTGAAAAATAAATAAGAAAATGTTTGTTTATTTCTGTACAATAATTGCTTTATACGAAATTTAGTCATAACGAAACACATTTGGTACATATGACAAATAACTCACCTTTTATTAGCGCTTCATTTACCTCTGCCTGCTGCAGCTCTGTCAGCATTTGTAAGATGTTCCGTCGACCCCTAAGCCTATTATGTGGCTTCAGAGTGGACATAATCGCAAGTACTCCACGCATAAATTGCTCAACACTTCATCGTACTCGCAATCGTACTCGCAATCGTACTCTCGAGTGGACTTTCTCGAGGTTTAAATATGTAAGCTCTCGTTATAAATATGTAAGTGCATTTGACTAGATCTGGCTTGTAGGAGAAAAAAACTGGTCTTTAACCATAATTAAATGAAAAGTAATCCAACGACAACCCTCGTACGGGTCTAGAAGATGAAGCTGGTGAGGAGCTTCTTTACAATTTTTTCAATCAATGTGAATACGAGTGTGGAATTCGACGACTCACTTTACCCCTGATTTTTAACCACGTCCCTAATCAGAGCTAGGTGAACTCAAAGCTTGGTTCGCGGGCCTTCGTCCGAACTTCGATTCGAATCAGGGATCCCACAAGCAAGAAGTCAGTAATCTACCAACTAGACTACTCAAGTATTTTAAATTACTATAATCAATTTGCTATTAATTATCTTTCAAATTTGCTATTAACTATCTTTTTATTTTACTTTTAACTATCTAAGCTATTACCAATAAAAATGGCTTTCGAATTCCTCAAAAAGTAATAACATAAAATCAACTCTATTTACATTTTCGCATACATTTCAAATCCCACGCGTTTCTCAAGTAATTACAGCTGATTGCAACTCTTCGCTGCGACAAAAGTTGAATCCATTTCGACCTGAGCTGCGCCTGGCTGCGCCTCGCTGCGCATAGCTGCGACTTGATGTGCTCGCGGCTATGGAAAACCCATATAGTCAACTCAACTGACAGCTTGGCTGCGCCTGGCTGCGTCGCAGTGTGCTTCAGCGGTATAGCGCGGGCCACAATGTTCCAGCACATTCCATTCCGATCCAGCAGTTTCCAGCTCATGTCCATTCCAGCACAGTGAGCACATTGTCTCCATTCCGTTCAGTGTTTGACAGTTAACTTTGAATTCGGCAAGTTTTGTTGTACGTGAAAATGGATAGCAATTTACTCGAATTATTCGGAATGCTTGTAAACTTAGTGCTGCTATATTTGGAGTATAGCAGGTTATATAGTCGCAGATGGTGGGTGCGACCCATTAATGTTGATCGCAATATTCTAGGGTATTTCGCAACGACATTCTCGCGAATGAAAGATAGCGACCCAGAATTGTTTTTTGCCAATACGAGGATGTCGTGCAGGACATATAATTTACTGCTGACCCTGATTCGCGAAGACTTAACAAAAAAATCAATTAGGCCAAGTGTAGATGCTGAATGCAGGCTTGCAGTCACTCTTTCGTAAGTTGATATACATATTTTATTTGAATTATTCTAATGTGCTATATATCCCTATATATTTATCGCAAGGTGTCAGCTTTAAATATTTATCATGGAGTTTTCACCTTGGCAAATCAACAGTGAGAAGAATAATTCTGGAAACATGCGAAATCATTTGGCAAACCCTGTCACCAGTTTATGTTAGTCAATCTAACATACAAGATTATAAGGATTCCGAAAAAATTTTCAGTGACCGGTGGAATGTGCCGCATTGTATAGGAGCAATAGACGGGAAACATATACAAATTCAAGCTCCTGCCAATAGCGGTGCACAATTTTTTAATTACAAGAAATTCCACTGTATTGTTTTGATGGCGGTTTGCGATGCTCAACACGTTTTCGCTGATGTTAGTGTCGGGGCGTTTGGGAGTCAGAGCGACGGAGGTATATTTAGACGACAACATGTATAATATTTTATTAATTCTCAATATTCAATGTATTTAGGTATTTTTAGATCGACAACATTTGGCCGAAAATTACTATCCGGTGAGCTAGCACTGCCAGTTGAAGACTGTTTGCCGAATAGCAGTACAAAGTTTCCTTACTACTTTGTTGGCGACGCAGCATTCCCGTTAAGAGATTAACTTATGAGGCCTTACCCAGGAAAATCACTTCCAGCTGATAAAGAAGTTTCCAATTATCGATTAAGTCGCGCTCGACGATTAATTGAAAACTCTTTCGGTATTTTCGTTGCCCGGTGGAGAGTTTTCAGAAATATTTTAGTTCTAGAACCACATAATGCCGAAAAAGTTGTCTTGGCTGCTTTTGCCCTTCACAATTTCATTATTCTAAATGATGATCAACAAAAATATGCACTACTGTGATTGGGAAGACGCAATGCACGAAGTGGTCCCCGGCAATTGACGAAACGAAACAGAGCCGCTTGAATCGGTGCGATTGGGGTCAAACAATGCTGCTCGCAATGCTTTCAACTTGCGTGATAAGTTGAAGGATTATTTCATGAACGAAGGAGCTGTATCTTTTCAGTACAAAAACTAATTTATGTCAAGTTTTAAAAATTTATTTTTTAATAAACAACATTTAACCATTAACTCTTATAGTAAATAATGCTCTAACAATAAAACCCTATACGTATAAAACAAGAAAATATAGTAAAATAAACTGTTACTCCTAACAATATGTAGCTTAATTTCTAATTATATTATAAAGTGAAATATATATTTTAATCAGCTCCCATAGAGAGCTTTATTTAATTCCTGCATCATTTTTATCTTAAATCTAATTTTTTTTTGGGCGTCCATTTTACTGAGGTCGCTGTGCATCGCTTTTAAGAATAGCATGTCGTCATCGTCTGTCTCGTGTCTATTTGCCTTCTCTTCGAACGTCCGCAGAGATTGAAGCAGCCTTTCTTCAATTTCTTCCTTCTTCGTTCGCTTCCTTTGTTGTTGCGCTGCCGAATTTGTCGGTGTTGAAGACGCCACTTGCAGGGCATCATTATCAGCGAAGATTTCTGCAATTGGTTCAAAAGCGCACATTTCCACCGCACCACTCGAACTTTCGAACGATTGGTTGCTGGAAGAATCCACATTTTCCCTCAATCTGAAAATTAAAGTATTATAATTAAATTGTTTTCCAATAAATACTCTTAACTACTTACGGTCTTCCCTGAAGGTGGACATCCAAAAACCTCATGTTGTCCATAAGGTACCAGGCCGATGTGCACGTGGCTGCTTGCCCTGACTTTAGCACAAACTTACGCTTTTCCCTTGTATACCGATCCCGGAAACAAATTTTCCACTTTTTTTTCGCTGAAAGTTAAAAACAAAATGTATCACCAATGCATGCAAAACGTTAAAGGCGCTTACCATCGGGAATATTAAATTTTTCACCAATCCTTCTCCAAATCCTTTCTTTAAATGAAGAGTCTTTGTAACGATAATTAGTCTTATCGT